>JAQZBX010005701.1:0-55536 GCA_029593785.1 Cabassous unicinctus
TTGAGCCACACCCGCTTCCTGTTGTGAGGTCTTGCTGCATCAGCCCACTAGGCTGCGTGGGCCGGCCTGCCCTCACAAGGAGGCCCCGGGAAGCAAACCCGGGGCCTCCCATATGGTAAACGGGGCCTCTATCGACTGAGCCACTCCCACTTCCCAGTTACCGCTCTCTTGATATTTTCTTTGTGTTATAGATCATTTTCCTGATTTTTTAAAATTATTTGTCCATATTTCCCTTTAACTCTTTGAGCATATTTAGAACCTTTTTTTTTTTTAATCTTTGTCTGGAATGTCCCAGGTTTGACCCTCCTTAATGATGGTTTCTGATGCTTTAATCTCCTTCCTTGCCAGGGCCATCACTTCCTGTTTCTTGATGTATTTTGTAATCCTTTGTTGAAATGTGGACATTTTGATATTTTAATGTGGTATCACTGGAATTTAGGCTCTGAGGTGTCTGTTCCTTAAGGTTACATCCAGCTAGTTATGACAGGACTTTCCTTAAATGCTAGGAGCTGACCAAAAAAGGAAGAAGGAGGGAAAAAAGAAAACACCTTTCTCAGTCTTTGCAGATTAACCTGTGTGGGTGCTCTTCAGAGAAATGGGAAGTTTTTGATCAAAGCAGGGATGGATCGATGGCTGGATTTGGGTGGATGAATGTGGGCGATAGTATACTAGTATTTTAGAAGACATAAGGTGGAGGGCATTTAACAAAGGAAATGGATACAAAGCAGAATATTGTCATGCTATTGGATTTGGGAATTAGGCAGTTGGGGGTGTGGGAGTCCAATCCCAAGGTTCCACTTTGTAGCAGTTTGAATTTAGACCTGCAGCTTCACCTCTCTGAGATCCAGCATCCTCCTCTGTCAACCTAACCTTGTTAGGCTGTAATGAGAATTAAATTTGATTCTATAAGAAAAGCATCAAGCACATAGGAGGCACTCCAAAAATATCTGTGTATCCCCCACCCTCCAGCCTCCACAGGCTGAGTCCCTTGATGTTTCCCATTGTATCCAAATGATAGGAAATTGCTAGATGCCTACTTTTTGGAATTAGTTTCCTGAAGTGGGGAGAGGGAACTCCAGATAAACACCCTGCATTTCCATCCTTTCTCTTACCTGCTTGCAGGTGCAACTGGTGAGGGAAACATTCCCTTCAGCAGGGGTCTTTGTTCTGCTGCAATTAAAGGCGCCTAAGTAATCCTTCTGCTTCCCAGATGCTCTTGGAGCCAGCTATATTTTTAGCTCATCTCTTTTATATGCCTCACTCTGAAGACATCTTATTATTCATTCCAAAACTTGACAACTCCTATCACTTTGTCCCCTCATTCCATTATGATACACAAAAGAAGGAGATGTAGCAGTCTTAAGCCAAGTTTTGCTTCTGTTCCGTTGAGCCCAGAGCTACAAGGGCTTGTTCTTCCCACATCTGTTCATGGACCCCACTCTGAATCTGTTGTGCGTCATGAGTACTTATATTCTCATTTGCTTCATATTATAGAATGTGCAGTTATAAACTATGAGCATGTACACTCAAAGGTTTCACAAATGCTCCTGTATATCCATACCCAAACTAGCAGTCGCAGTACAGTTCAGGGACAAGACTGAAAACATGTAGGAGTGAGTGACAGAGCAAAGACAAGCATTTACAACATTAAGTTGTATTCAACAAACATTTAAGACTTGACTGTGCGCCAGGATATGTGCTAGCTGACGGATGTATTTTGCATAAGCAGAGGACATAGTCCATTGTGCGATATGTTTTGAATGACTTTGGAATAACATCACATTCATTAAGTATTTACTGTAGTTTGAGCACCATGCTAAACGTGCCTCATGTGTTAACTCATATAGTTCTCCTAACAACTCTGTGAGATGGAGACAGTTATCCCCATTATACAGATGAGATAGCTAAGTCACAGGTACTGTAAGTCCCTTGCCCAGGTCTACACAGCTTGTAGGTAGAGAGTCCAGAATTTGACCTGGCTCCAGAGCATGTACTCTAAACCACTGTGCTATACTGCCCCTGGCCAGTCCTGCCAGATTTCCTCAAATTCCAGTGTCATGATAAATGGGATCATGCCCATAAGCCCTTAGTCTAGTACCTGGGCCCCTAGATATGGGTGGAGATTGTCAACACCTTGATGGTGTGTTCTACATTCCATCTGTGGTTTCATGCATTTCTAAGGCAGGCCACTGACACTTTTGCCCACTTAACAGATTCACCAATGGAAGTCCAGACAGGGTAAAGAGAGGTTAAAGATAGAGGCAATACACCATTGCAAATCAGAACAGCAAGTGCTCTGAACAAAAGGAAAGCAGAGAAGGGGCTTAGGGAGTAGAGGGCAGTGAACCCCACTGGGAAAAGAAAGCCTGGCAGAAGTCCCAGGGAACAGTCCTTCAGTGGCTTCTCCCTAAGATCTAGATAGAACTCTAAAAATGACATGCATAAGCCTCCACATTGTAGCCCTGGCCTCTCTCTCCTTTAGTTTATATCTAAATGGGAAGCTACTCTGGAAAATAGGTAGAGAAGGGCCATGCAGATGATCTCACATGGTTTCACCCTCTGAAACCCCCAGCCTGAGAGCCCCTAGCAATTCCCTGAAGCCCCCATATTCTGTTCTGACATTTGCACTGTGCCTTGGAGTATCCTTCTCTTGGTTTCTACCTTGCTAATGCCTTATCATTTGTGAATCATCCCTAAGGCCTCCTCTTCCCAGCCGCCTACCCCAGCTGTGTAGGGTAACTACCCCTATTTTGCACCCTCCTTTCTACCACCCTCCATTTCCCTCTCTCTAAGAACCTACCATACTGGATTGCAGTTGTCTGTGCACCCGTTAGTCTCCTCCAGACTGTCTGCTTCTGGAGGGCAGGGACTGTATCTGTTCTTGCTTATTTCATATGTCCTGTGCCTCCATGGCATCCACCCTAGAGCAGCCCTTCAGGGATCATTTGCTGAAAGAACCCAGGTTGTCCATCTCTGCACCCAGTGTTCTCTGGCCCTCCCAGATCCCTCTATGTCCCTTACATCTGTCAAGCACTTGATATATGTGGCCTCATGCCATCATCACGGTGAACCTCTGAGACAACATTTGTTACCATCTCCAGTTCACAAATGGAATTACCAAGGCACATGCAGTTCTGCAATATCCCCAATGGAGAAAGGAGTGGCAGACCCAAGGAACAATCCAGATCCATCTGACACTGACACCTTAGAACCGTGCTTTGTTGGCCTTTTCTCATTGACCATGAGCCTGTGACATAAAGCCTTATGCTAGGAGGTAGAAAATGTATCCAATTGTTTCTAACTGCCAACTGAGGTAACTAAAGACACACATCACCATCGCCACTGCCACAACCACTACCACCTTTCAGGTTTTTCATGAGATAGAAACCCTGTTACTTGTCGTTAGGGAGCTTTGAATGAATTTCTATGGGTCATAGATTGTGGGCTGAGAAGCAGGGATTGAGGAGGTAGGGGAAGGCAGAATTCATTTTCCACTTACCAATATTATGAAACACTATTCTCAGCCCAAGAGTCTTCTGCTTTACAACCCAGGGCAGAGGAGTTGGTTTCTGGAGTCCACCTGCAGTCTGGCCAGGGCCATTAGGCCTTCATCTCCACCAGGGACTACAGGATTCATGTGTCATCACCTGTTAACCTATTAACCATGCTCCCCAGTGCTTCAGCTGGGCATGCCATTGGCACACCGTGTGAGTGAGAGATCCAAAAAGTGGCTCCCATCCCAATGGACGTCCAGCTGGGAGGGGCTGTTCAGCTCACTGTCCTTCTGTAGCCTGGAGAAAGACTCCATTTGCAGCATGCTGGAAGGGTCCACTAGTTTAAGATTAACAGCTGGGGAGATTAGAAAGGAGATCATAATTTCAATTACCCCTGTATTTTAACCTGGCCTTCAGAATCCCACATCCCTTGGCCCCTGCCAACCTTTTGACCTTCAAAGACGTCCACCCCCTGCTTAGCATTTGATTGCCTATTAATGCCAAGCTGCTTGAAGTTCTGTATCCATAACATGCTATTTTACAGCTCCATGTATCTTTGTTAAAACTCTGGATGAAATATCTCCGTCAAACCCACTGTCACTAATTTTTACCTAGTCCACTCCTAGTTAATTCAGGTATCTGCTTCTACCCTGTTTTCACTTTTATTATTGCATGAGCACAATATTCACTGATTCTTTCAACAAGTCATTGCCAAGCACCCAGTAAGTGCCAGGCACTGTACTAGGTGCCAAGGGTGCACTGGTGAGCCAAAAACTGACACTGGCCCTGCCTTCATGGTCTTTGCAGTCTAATGGAAGAGATAGGTATTAAGCAAGCTATCAGGCAAGGGAAGGCATAATTACAGAATGTGGTAGGTGGTATGAAGAAAAGAAACTGGTGTTCTGAAAACATGTAAGAAAGCTACCTGACCTCTCTGTCTCCTTCATAGACTGTGAACTCCTCAAGGACAGGGATGGTGTCTTCTGTCTCTTTATATCCCCAACACCTAGATCAGAGCAGATGTTACTAGAATGATGAGAGCAAGTTAGAGCTGGACCAGCAGCTGTGGCATTTGACATGGAAAGCATTGAAAGACTAGCCAAGCCTCCTTCAGTCTGCCCTCACTGGGAACACAGCTGCCTCTTATGCTGGCACAGGGATGAAAACAGTGAGAAGGAGGGCCAAGAGAGCTGCATAGAACCCAATGACCACTCTCTTTATGGAGACCACCTGATGAAGTAAAATGGGTGTGAAGTTTGGTATCAGAGTGGACTTAAACACCAACTCTGAACTTTGCCATCGATTGAACATTGATTGGACAAGTTGTTGAACCCTTCCGAACCTCAGTTTTCTCATCTTTAACTGGAAAATGATAGAACTAAGGGTTAGAATTTTTTAATTCATATCAATTTTGCCCTCTGAGGCCCTGCAGTAAGTTGAAGGAGATTGCTGCAGGATGGTGTTTGGTACATTTTCAAAGAAGGGGCAATTTTGTGCTAATTTCTTTTACTGACAGGTCATTTTCTAAGGCAACAGCCTAACAAATCATGGGGCCAATTAGTGTAAGAGAAACAATTGATCCTGGTACTCAGGAACCTCAGCCCACCACCTCAGTGGTTTGGTGGTATATTTGGGGAAATAATTGGATAGATGGAGCTATAAATTGCATGGCACTGCAGTATTCTCAGAGCTTCTGACTTAAGTAGAAAGGTCTGGCAGTAATAGGAAAACTAACACATTTGCTATCCTGTGTTGAAAAGTGTAGCAAAGCTGGGAGGGATCACTCCTGCCCCCTCACTTTACAGATGGGAAAATCGAGGCTTACTGAGCCAGCAGAGCTGGGGCAAAAAACCTAAGATTTAATTTAGTCTCAGTTTCCTTTAACCCTTGTCTCACCACTGTGTCTTCTTGGCAAACTCCTTAAACAAAGGGATCTTGAGATAAAATTGAGAAGACGACAAGCAACTTAGGTAACACAATCTTTGAGCGGAAGGAAAGCTATCATTTATTAAACACCACTGTGTACCAGGCATACTTACAGACATGATCATATTTAATTCTCATCCCCATCTAAAGAAGTTAGAGATGAAGGAACTAAGGTTCATACAAACTATGTAATTTGTCCAAGGTCACACAACTACTACGTAACAGACCTGGATTGTAAATGCCTACCTATGTCTATCCAAAGCCGTTTCTTTACTCAGCACCTCAGTGTCTTAAGATGGTTCTTAGAGGTCATTATTTACCAACAACAACAACCACAACAACAATGACAACTCCTATCCACTTCATTTTATGAATAAGGACATCAGAAGCTAGAATTCCAGCCATCTCCCTCCTACTCCAGTGTTCTTTCCACTGGCCTCATTTCAGTCAGCTTGCTTTTTTGTAAGTTTCTGACTGGCATGCAAGACTTCATTGTGACCAAGGCAGAGTTTAATTTCAGACTGGTTACAACACAAGAAGTAATTTTCCATTAAATGTAATGACCTCGCTCTGCAGTGACTTGTGGCAAAACATGCTGTTTCATTTCCATTCATCCACACTCATTTACCTACTTGCTACAGTAACTTTACACTATAAGCTAAAATGTTGAAATCATTGGTTCATTACTAAACACTTTCAATGGTTATTAGGATTGATCATGCTAAAAGAAACAAAAATAAAATCAAGAATTTTAGGAAAATGAAAATATAGGCCATTATAGTACATTCAGAACTAAATTCAAGGGAAGCAGATGTGGCTCAAGTGATTGAGCTCCCGCCTACCACATGGGAGGTCCCGGGTTCAGTTTCCAGTGCCTCCTAAAGAAGATGAGCAAGACAGAGAGCTGACGCAACAGGTTGGCACGGCAAGCTGATGCAACAAGATGATGCAACAAGAGACACAAAGAGGAAAACATAATGAGAGACACAACAAAGCAGGGAGCAGAGGTGGCTCAAGTGATTAGGCGCCTCCCAACAGGTAGGTCCTGGGTTCCGTTCCCATTGCCTCCTAAAAAAATAAAAAATTTAAAAAAGCAAGAGGAGCACACAAAGAACAGACACAGTGAGCACAAGCAACAAGGCAGGGGGAGGGGAGAAATAAATAAATTTAAAACAAAAAACAATTCAAGAGCATAGAGGCTGCCTGGGGTTTGTAGTCAGTCACACCTAGGAGCAATCCACAGTGTACCTTATCTGCTGTTTGACCTGGGGAGGGGGGTTACTTAACCCCTCTGTGTCTCAGTTGCCTTAGCAGTACAAGTAGGGAGATAATATGTAAATTTGTTGGGTGGTGAAATAAATGAAGATTTATATATGTAGAGTACCTAGCACAATGCCTAGCATTCTCCAAATGGTACCTTTTAAAAAAAATTACTGAAAATGAAATGTGAATCCTTATGTATAGTTGAATAAACTTGCAAGTTTGGGATTTTTCCCCTAAGATCCAGAAATATAAATTATTCCCATATTTATTCAACCCGAACTCTTTTTAAATGTTGTTGAAAATAGAAAGGTACTGGCTGATACTTATTCAAGCTAGCTATGGAAGTATAGGAAGAAGCAAAGGAAACTGGCTGCTCTAATTCTAAGCACATGTGTCTTTTTAAATGACCTACTTAAGTTTTGGACCAATGGTTGCTTGAGGTAGACGTGATAAAGGCCTTTTGTCTGCCATTTACTTTCAATTAAGTCATTGAAGTGTTCAGTGCCTTAGTTTCTCCATTCCTCAGAGAGGAAGAGGGAATAGAGAAAGGAACATGCTAAAATTTAATTTTTATTCTCCAACTTCTTATCATGAAAATGTTCAAACATGCAGAAAATTCTGAAGGATGATTCATAAACTTAACCTTTTGCCATATTTGCTTTCTCTGTCACTCTTTCCCTCTCTTTAGGTAATAGATCAATAGAGAGATATATAGATACATAGATAAAAAGTAGCTACACTAGGTGTTCTCATTGCTACTGGGTTGTCATTGCTTCTAGGTCATTTCTTTAAACAGTGCTAGGAAATATACATTTTTGAATCATGAGTTTATATTGATATTTCCCATTCAAATTTAACATTACAGTGTTATTTCTTAACTTCTTTTATTCTATATTTGTATCTCTTTTCTCTTTCACTGGAAATCTTCCTTTCTAATAATGATAGATCTATGTGCTTGCTTTATCCTAATATATACCCAGAGGAATTTCAAAATTTCAATTACTACCGACAATAAATTGGCAATGGACTTTAGTGTCGATAAGACTTGTTAAAGCCCAAATTATCCCCACACTAGCTCTGTCACTTCTTGTCATCACTTCAGCCTGTTTGCAGATGTCTAAGATAGGGATAATGTTGATTATATTTCTCAGAAATCTCTTGATTGGTTGCAAGTGATAGAAAACTCATTGCCAACAGACCTAAACAACAAATATAATTTAATCGTCTACATAGCTGAAAACCAGAAGATTTAATCTTCTGGGATGGCAGGATCCAGGTTCTTAGAATGCATCATAATGTCTTAAATTCTCACAATTCTCCTGTCTTCTCTCTTTCCTGGTGACTTTTTTTCCCAGGTAGACTCTCCTTCTCACCACCCTTTGGCCACTCTAATACTATCATCCTATCAGCTTCAAGGAAGATCCCACCCCAAGGGAACCATGCTTGTGATTGAATACCATATAATGTAGACATTAGCCATAAAAACTCATTTGTATTTACCATTTCCTCCTTTAGGTCAAGGTCTTTTTCCAGATGCATTGCTCATTGGCACTTGGTAAATAATCCCTTGGTGCCAGGGAGGCTCATCCCTGGGAGTCATGTCCCGCATGGCGGGGAGAAGGTAGTGTGTTTCTATGCTGAGTTTGGCTTAGAGAGAGGCCACATCTGAGCAACAAGGACACTTTCAGGAGTAACTCTTAGGCAGTATCTAATACTAGGCTATGTTTCAATTTCACAAGAAAAGGTTCATAAGTACAATCATCAATATCAAGGACCTTGCCAGGCTTTCAAGAGCCAGAACCCCATCTTATTCCTCTCATTTCCAGGGACTAGCATACCCTGGTACTGAAAGGATTTCAGGAATGAATATGAGTTAAATGAGAGAGAACAGCTAGTCTAACCTGCTGCCAAATGTGACTAAGCCATTGCCACATTCTTGGTCATGGGACATTGAATTTTGATTGAAACCTAGGTTTAGTAAACTAGTGCTTCACACTGAAGCCAGTTGCCTTGTTCAAGGCAGTTTTACTTCTTCTGAATGGACCTGCTTCCTTGTCACTTTGGTGATTGCTTATTGATTAAACACACCTGGCTCCACTTTGCCTGTTAGACAAATTTAAGCCTAAATCACAGGTTTAGGATGCTCTCAGCTACTTAACTGGCTCATCTCCCTATTTTTAGGCAAGGACTTCACTCATATCTTTCCAAATCTGTGTATTTAAAACATATATTTAGAGAGCTGCTAAGAAGAAGCCATCTTATATAGTTATTGTCTTGCTATAAAATTGTTAAAAGGAATTAAAGATATACTGAGATTAGAACATAAATATCTACTGAATCCAACATCTACATTTAACAGGTGATGAAGCAAGGCTTAGAGAGGGAAACAGCCAGGGTAGGGGGCTTAAATCCAGAATTGTTGCTCACAGGTTCATTCATTTAAATTATTTATTTAAAAATATGTACTGAATCCTTACTATATGTCGGGCACTATACTAGATGCTTAGGATAAAAAGATGAGGAAGAAAAGATTTTTTATTTTTAAAGATATTATCGCTGCCCTCCTGGAGCTAACTACTATAGTGGTAGAGGTAAGTATTCATCAACTGATCATCCATATACATAATAACAGACTAAGAAATTACTCTACATGGAAAAGTACTATAAGATAGGAGAATTTGTGACATGGAAACCTAGTCATTTCTGGAAAGCTAGGGAAATTTTCAAGGGGAAATTTAACATTACAGTGTTATTTCTTAATTTCTTTTATTCTCTGTGCTGAGGTCTGAGAGAGAGTTGAGCTTTCTAGGCAGATGGAACAGCATGTACAAAATCTCAAACCTGGCATATGTGAGCAGCTGAATAATGGCCAGGGTGGTAGAATCACAGAAGCAAGGGGGGCAGTGAAGAGGCATTCTGGGGGAGCAAGCAAAGCCAAATCTGCCAGGGGGCCTTGAGGGCACTGATAAGGAGTTTGGTCTTTACCCTAGGAGCAGTGGGCCATCTTTGGTTTTAAATAAAGGAAAGCCTTGATCAGATTTCCAGATTATTTTCAATCTCTTCACACTGTGCGGTGACTATCACACCAGAGGCCAACACAAGGGACTGTGTAGGGAATGAGGCTATTGTACTAATGGAGGCAAGAAATAACAGCTATATGACTAGGCTTTTCATGGTGGAGAAGAAGAGGAAATGACAAAGTGAGAGACATTTCAGAGGTGCAACTGACAAGACTTGGTTATAGGGGAGGAGAATTGAGGGAAGCTGAGCCGGCTCAAGAATGGCTTGCATAAGTGGAAAGATGGTGGCGTATTCACTAAATTCAAATAAAAACAAAGAGTGTTTTATGATTTTATCCATTACATAAATCTTTTATTGTAGCAAAAATTAGTATATAAAAGCAAAAAGGCCAATTTTAAAAATCATTAGCAATTCTACCACATAAGACATAGCCTTTAATATTTCACAGGATGCATGCCCAGACTTTTTTTACATGTGGATATAGGTAAACATACATTTTTAAAAAAAAATAGGATCATACTGAATGCACTGTCTTGTAATATGCTTCTTTTCTCACTCAACAGGATGTTGTAACTATGTTTCCACAGCAAAAATATATATATATTGCTTCTACAATGTGATTTTAGTTGACTACATACTATTTCATCATATAGCAAAATAATTTTTTCAGTCAGCTAATGTTTGACATTTAATTATTAATTAAATGTCAAACATTAATAATTTTTCATTATTCTAACAGCACTGCAAGGAACATTTTGTGTCCAAGTCTTCGCCCACATCCTTTGTCCTTTCTTGATAATTAAATCTCTACAAGGAGAATTTTAGGGTCAACCTTTATGTATTCTTTAAGGCTTTGAAGAAACCTCCAGAAAACTTGCATCAACTTGTTCCCTACCAATAACAAAAATAACCATAATGGCCAGCCCTTTCATAGCCCTTACACAGTGCCTTGCACTGTTCCAAGAACTTTAATACATTAAATTATTAATCCCTGTAACACCATCATAAGAGAGGTATGTTGTTTTCTCCATTTTCATGTGGAAAGCTAGTAGCACAGGAAAGTGTTTGTTTTCCCATAGTTTTGTCAACACTGGGTATTACCTTTTTTTTTTTTTTCAACTTGATGGATAAAAATGACATTTCAGGATTTCAGGTATATCTGATCTGTTTCACCTGAGTCAATTTAATATTTTTAACAACCTTTTGGATTCTATAATTCATAGTATAGAAAGGAGAAATAGAGCTTTTCTAATAGAGTGATATGCCCCAAAATACACATAAATGGTAGAGTTCTCTCTGGTTGCAGAGTCCATATTCTTTCCTCCATTACCACATTGACTCTTCAGCTAGAGACTAATTTTTTTTTTTTTTTTTTTTTTTAATTTGGTCTTGCCCTCGAGTAAAATCTTCTAAGAGGTTTCAGTTTGCCAACCCAGGGAAGAATTCACTCTGACCCGCTCCATTTAGCATTTGATGATGGGGTGCTTGGGGGCTGGTCCAGAGGTTGCCTCCCAGGCTCGTTGGCACTGCGATACGGCAAACGCATCCAAAAATATGTTAGAAAAGAGAAAGGCCTTTGTAATGAGCCTGGACTCCCTTTGTCTTGTGAGGTTTTAACTACTGTAATTGCTTGCAGTGTGAAATAGTGTATTTTTCATGTATCTATTTTTATTCCATGTCTATCTGCTTATCTGCTTTTTTGTTTTGTTTTGTTTTTTTGTTAACTCACTTGAATCCTGGTGGGTGTTTTTCCTGTGAATAGTATTGCCTCGGGAAAACATACACTCTCATACACACACACACACACACACAATCAGGATATGAAGGCTAAATAGGGTAGAATTTATTCTTTTAAAAAGGCTAATAGTAAAGTCTACAGCAGATGACTTTCTAATCCATACTGTATTTAATTGGCTGTATTGAACCATACTACAAATTAAGTCTTCTCAGTAATTTATTCTGTCAGACAGTAACCCTCCAAACAATTTGATACATCGTTTAAGCATTGGTAAATGACTCATGGAGATGCTAAGAAAAAAAGATTTGATGATGATCAGATAAGAAACCCTCTGTTCACAGACTGAATACTATCTTAAATGTCATGAATTAACTTCACTCATTCATTCAGTGAACATTTATTGAGCACCTACCTTGTGCAATGCACAAGGAACAGTATTAAGAGCAGAATTTAAGATTGACAAGAACCAGACGTAGATCTTTCTATCAAGGAACTGACATCCCCAACATGGAGAGAAACCATGGGCACAAGTGCTCTCCACCATGCCCTGTTCCCAGGACCTAAATGTCTTTGCATATTTACTTCCTTCTGCCTGGAACGCCCTTTCCCCTTTATTCAATCAGGACTTTCCATTTCTCCTTTGAGATTCGGTCCAAGGTCAACTGCATTGTCAAATTTCCCCTTTACCTTCCCCCATTTCTGCTCTGAGTTGGCACAACACCCTATTGATACCTTTAATATTAAGCTCATGATATTATTTTTTAATACCAATTTTATTGATACATGTTAATGAAGCATACAATTCATCAGAAGTGTACAATCAATGGTATCTGCTATAATCACATAGTTGTGTGTTCATCACTTCAATCATTATTAGAGCATTTTCATTATTTCAATAATATAATAAACAAGAAACAATCAAGAAAATTCCTCACCTCTCAATCTCTTTATGCTTCCCCTACTGTACATTGCTGCTGTTTCTGGCTATTCTATACAAAGTATATAATCAATGGCATTTCATATAATCAAAATGTTGTATATTCATCATCTCAAAAATTTTAGAACAATTTAATTACTCCAAAAAGAAAGACTCCACACCCCTTAGCATTCCTTCCTTAGACCTACATAACCACTAATCTCCTTTCATCTTTATAAATTGATTTATATTTACATTTTATATAAATGGAATCACATAGTATTCTGTGTCTGGTCTCCTTCATTAGTATAATTTATTTTTTGTCTGATTTTGTACTATTAACATATTTGTTCAGCTTCAAAGAAAAATGGTCTTATATATGCAATTCTACCCATATTCATATTTCACATAATATATTTAATTCATAATAGGGCAATCATATACTATTTGTCTTTTTGTGTCTGGCTTGCTTCACTCAACATAATGTCCTCCATGTTCATTCATGTTGTCATATGTCTCACGACTTCATTTCTTCTTATAGCTACATAATATTCCATTGTGTGAATACACCACAATTTGTTTATCCATTCATCAGTTGATGAACACCTGGGTTGTTTCCAACTTTTGGCTATCATGAATATCACTACTATGAATATAAGTGTGCATATGTCTATTCGTGTCACTGCTCTCAGTTCTCCTGTGTATATACCTAGTAGTGGTATTATTGGGTACCATGGCAAGTCTATATTCAACTTCCTTAGGAACTGCCAAAGAGTCCTCCACAGTAGCTGTACCATTCTACATTCCCACCAACAGTGAATAAGCGTTCCTGTCTCTCCACATCCTTTCCAACATTTACAGTTTTCTGACTTTTTAATAGCAATCAGTCTAATAGGTGTGAAATGATATCCCACTGTAGTTTTAATTTGTATTTCCCTAATCACTAGTGATGTTGAACATTTTTTCATGTGGTTCTTTGTCATTTGTATGTCTTCTTTTTTTGCCCATTTTTTAATCGGATATTTTGTCTTTTTATTGTTGAGATGTATGATCTCCTTATATATCATGGATGTTAAATCCTTATCAGATATACAATTGCCAAATGTTTTCTCCCATTGAGTCAATTGCCTTTTAACCTTTGACAAAGTCCTTTGAGGTGCAAAAGTGTTGAATTTTGAGGAGGTCCCATTTATCTATTTTTTTCTTTTGTTACTCATGCTTTGGGCATAAAGTTTAAGAAACTACTGCCTACCACAACATCATGAAGATGTTTTCCTTCATTTACTTCTAGGAGTTTTATGGTGGTTGTTTTCATATTTAAGTCCTTGATCCATTATGAATTAATTTTTGTATAAGGTGTGAGATAGGGGTCTTATTTCTTTCTTTTGGATATAGCTATCCAGTTCCCCAGCACCATTTGTTGAATTGACTGTTCTGGCCCAGCAGGGTGGGGTTAACAGCCTTGTCAAAAATCGCTTGATTGTACATCTGAGGTCAATTTCTGAGTTCTTGATTCGGTTCCATTGATCAATCTGTCTGTCCTTACGTCAATACCATGCTGTTTTCACCACTGTAGCTAAGTAATATGCTTTAAAGTCAGGACATGAGAATTCTCCAACTTCATTTTTCTATTTTAAGACATTTTTTGCTATTCAGGGCTCCTTACCCTTCCAAATAAATTTGATTATTGGCTTTTCAATTTCTGCAAAAAAGACTGTTGGGATTTTTATTGGGATTGCATTGAATCTGTAAATCTGTTTGGGTAAACTTGATATCTTTACAATATTTAGTCTTCCAATCCATGAACACAGAATGTCCTTCCATTTATTTAAGTCTTCTTCTGTTTCTTTTAGCAATGTTTTGTGGTTTTCTGAATATAGGTCTTTGTTTTTGGTTAAGTTTATTCCTAAATATTTGATTGTTTTAGTCGCTATTATAAATGGAATTTTTTTCTGATTTCCTCCTCAGATTGCACAGCAATAGTGTATAAAACCGCTATTGATTTTTGTGTATTAACCTTGTATCCCGCCACTTTGCAGAACTCGTCTATTAATTCTGGTAGCTTTGTTGTCAATTTTTCAGGATTTTCTAGATATAGGATCATGTTATCAGTGAATAGTGAAAGTTTTACTTTTTCTTTTCCTATTTAGGTGCCTTTTATTTCTTTGTCTAGCCTAATTGCTCAAGCTAGAACTTCTAGCACGATATTGAAAAATAATGGTGACAGTGGGCATCCTTGTCTTGTTTCTGATGTCAGCAAAAAAGCTTTCAGTCTTTCACCATTGAGTACAATGCTAGCTGTAGGTTTTTTATATATGCACTTTACCGTATTGAGAAAGCTTCCTTCTATTCCTATCTTTTGGAGTGTTTTTATCAAGAAAGGGTGCTGTATTTTGTCAAATGCCTTTTCTGCCTCAATCAAGGGGATCATGTGATTTTCCTTCTTCAAATTTTCAATGTGGTTTTTACACTAATTGATTTTGTTGTGTTGAACCACCTTGCATACCTGGGATAAAACCCACTTGATGGTGTAATATAATTCTTTTAATATGCTTTTGGATTCTGTTTGCAAGTATTTTGTTGAGGACTTGTGCATCTATATTCAATAGAGATATTGGTCTGTAATTTTCTTTTTTTGTAGTATCTTTATCTGGTTTTGGTATTAGGGTGATATTGGCTTCATAGAATGAGTTTGGTAGCATTCTATTTTGTTCAATTTTTTGGAAGAGCTTGAGCAAGATTAATATTAGTTCGTTTTTGAATGATTGGTAGAATTCACCTGTGAAGCCATCTGGTCCTGGGCTTTTCACTTTTGGGAGGTTTTTGATGACTGCTTCAATCTCTTCACTTATGATTGTTTAGTTGATGTCTTCTATTTCTTCTAAAGTCAGTGTAGGTGGTTCATGTGTTTCCAGGAATTTGTCCATCTCATCTACATTTTCTAGTTTTTTGGCATGTAGTTGTTCATTGCATCCTTTTATGATCTCTCTTATTTCTACGGGGTCAATGGTAATGTCCCCCCTCTCATTTCTGATTTTATTTATTTGAGCCTTCTCTCTTTTATTCTTTGTCAGTCTAGCTAAGGGTTTGTCGATTTTGTTGATCTTCACAAAGAGCCAACTTTTGGTTTTTTTGATTCTCTCAGTTGTTTTTTTGTTCTCAATTTCATTTATTTCTACTCTGATTTTTACTATTTCTTTCCTTTGGCTTGGTTTGGGATTAGTATGCTGTTCTTTTTCTAGGTCTTCTAGGTATGCAATTAGTTCATCAATTTTAGCTCTTTCTTCTTTTTTTAGTGTAAGCATTGAGGGCTATAAATTTCCCTCTTGGCACTGTCATTGCAGTGTCCCATAGGTTTTGATATGTTGTGTTCTATTTTCATTTGTCTCAAGATATTTGCTGAATTCTCTTATAATTTCTTCTTTGACCCACTGATTGTTTAAGAGTGTGTGGTTTAATATCCATATATTTATGAATTTTCCCTTTTCTGTCCATTATTGATTTCCAGCTTCATTCTGTTATGATCAGAGAAAGTGTTTTCTATAATTTCAATTTTTAAAATTTATTGAGACTTGTCTTGTGACCCAACATATGGTCTATTTTGGAGAAGGATCCATGAGCACTTGAAAAGAATGTATATCCTGCTGTTTTGCAGTGTAGTGTTCTATAGATGTCTGTTAGGTCTAGTTCATTTATTATATTGTTCAAGTTCTGTTTCTTTATTGCTCCTCAGTCCAGGTGTTCTATCCAATACTTAGAGTGGTATATTAAAGTCTCCAACTATTATTGTAGAGACATCTATTTTTCCCTTCAGCTTTGCTAGTGTGTGCATCATGTATCTTGGGGCACTGAGGTTAGGTGCATAAATATTTAGAATAGTTATTTCTACTTGTTGAATTGCCCCTTTTATTAATATGTAATGACCTTCTTCATCCCTTATAACAGTTTTGCACTTAAAATCTATTTTGTCTGATATTAGTATCACTAGTCCAGCTCTTTTTTGGTTACTGTTTGCATGGTATTCCATGCAAAAGATATTTCTTTTTCCAACCTTTCACTTTTAACCTGGTTGTGTCCTTACATCTGAGGTGAGTCTCTTATAGATAACATATAGATGGGTCATATTTTTAAATCCATTCTATCAATCTGTGTCTTTTGATTGGGGAATCAAGCCATTAACATTCAATGTTATAACTGTATAGACATTACTTATTTCATCCATTTTGACCTACTGTTGTCATATCATTCTATAATTTATCTTTTTACCCTATCTAATATTCTTCATTTCGATGCTCTTCTCCAAGTCTCTCACCCTTGTTTTTTCCTTTCAGACTGCAGTATTCCTTTAGTATCTCTTCTAATTCTGGTCTTTTGGTAACATATTCCATCAGTTTTTGTTTGTCTGTGAAGACTTTGAACTCCCCTTCATTTTTTTTTTTTTTTAATATTTTATTTATTTATTTATCTCCCCCTGCTGCTTGTGCTCGCTGTGACCATTTGCTGTGTGTTTTTCTGTGTCTGCTTGACTCCCTTTGTTGGGTCATCCTGCTGCATCAGTTCACCGCGTCGCACCGCACAGGTGGGCTGGCTTGCCTTCACCAGGAGGCCCCGGGAATTGAACCCGGTGCCTCCCGTATGGTAAACGGGAGCCCTATCAATTGAGCCACATCCGCTTCCCTCCCCTTCATTTTTGAAGGACAGCTTTGCCAGATAAAGAATTCTTGGCTGGCAGTTTTTCTCTTTCAATACCTTAAATACATCATACCACTTTCTTCTCTCCTCCATGGTTTCTGATGAGAGGTTAGCACTTAATCTTATTGAGTTCCCCTTGTATATGATGCTTTGCTTTTCTCTTGCTGCTTTCAAAATCTTCTCTTTATCTCTGATATTTGTCATTCTGAATAGTAGGTGTCTTGGGGTAGGTTTGTTCTTTTTGGGGTGCATTGCCCTTCTTGGATATTGATATTTATTTCTTTAGTAAGGGTAGGGAAGTTTTCAGTCATTATTTCCTCAAATATTCTTTCTGCCTCTTTTCCATTTTCCTCTCCTTCTGAAACGCTGATAATGCATATGTTTTTGTGTTTCGTGTTGTCATTTAATTCCCTGAAACCCTTTTCCATTTTTTCCATTTTCTTCTCTTTCTGTTCTCCTGTCTTTTCCAGTTCAGATGTTCTGTCTTTGAAATCACTAATTCCTTCTTCAAGTAGTTCAAATCTGCTCTTTTGTGCCTCTAATGTATTTTTAATCTCATCCATTGTGTCTTTCGTTCCCATAAGGTCTGTTACTTTTCTTTGCAGACTTTCAAATTGTTCTTTATACTCATCCAGTGTCTTCTTAATATCCTTTATCTCTTTAGTCATATTTTCTTTCAATTCTTTAAATTGATTTAAGAGAGTTGTGTGATTATCTTTTATTAATTGCCTTAAGCCCTGAATCTCTTCAGCATATTTGGTTTGTTCCTTTGGTTGGGCCATCTCTTCCTGTTTCCTAGTATGCCTTGTAATTTTTTGCTGATGTCTGTGCATCTAATATGATGCCGAATTTACTCTAATGGCTAATTTCTCTCTCTTGCCTATTGTTTTTATTTTTTCACAGCTCTTTGATATTTGGTTCAACTTATCCTAAGTCTTTAAAATTGCCTAGTTTAAGTTACCAAAATTGTGCTAGGAACTCACTAAAGGGGCACAGACTTTCTCCCAGGGATGGGATAAAGAGAGTTCCAAAAGCAGTTTTTGTCCCTGTGATTTCCAGACCGGCCAGCAGACAGTGCTTGTTGGTGCACCTTTCCACAGAGGTGTATCTCTCAGTTTTCCTTTGTTTTCATCTGGCCAGAGCCGAGATTTAAAGTGGGCTCCGCTGGCCGAATTCACTGAAGAAAAGCCCTCCGACTCCCCCACCCTTTTCCCTTGTAACAGCTGGCAGGGATGAAGATGTCTGCTCTCCCTGCTGCAATGCACCAGGGGTTTTACCCTCACTGAATATCTTGGGGTGGGTGGGGTGCTTCCTGGCAGGTGGGAGGTTTAGTAACTCACAATTTGTTTTTTTGGCTTCTTCATCTCTCTGTCCCTCACCCTCCTGGGAGTTATGAAGCACTATACTGGTCTGCTGACCCCCAAAGCAAGTCCCTCAGGCAGCTTTTGGCTCTTTCTCCATTGTTTTTGTGAGAGCACTGAGCCTTACCTGCCCAATCCAAAGCCATGTTCCCACAATCCTGTCATACTATTTTGATTGATAGTTTCTTTGTCCATCTGTTTTGTGGGATCCCAAGCTCCCTCTTAAGGCAGGGGCATTTTTTTTTTAGGACAGTAAAAAAAATTATTCAGAAATGGGGGTAAAGAACAGAGCTTGATGAAAAATGGGAGAGAAGGACAGAAATACGCACCGAGATTTGGTGCGGGCTCTTCGAGGCAGAGAGAGCAGGCTTTGGCTTGTGTGGTCACCTTTTAAGCTATTAATTATTCCTCCTCTTGCTAATGCTAAGGGGAGGGGCCCCAGCTGTATTGGTTACCCCACCAATGGTGGGGGCCAATGGTGAAGCCTGTTTGGAATATCAGGGACCTCCCCTCAGCCGTGGAAAGAGAAAGACTATGTTTTAATCATATGGTTAGACATAACACTTAGTATGACACCTGGAACATATTAAGCACTCAATAAATACAGGTGACTTGGTTAAATGAACAAATGGATAAATGTGAAACAAAATTAAGAAATGCAAAATTAGATAGAAGGACAAACATAATGCAATGGGAGTTAAGATGGGGTTATTACTAAGGAAGAGGAGGGCATCAGGGAGGGTTCCTTGAATGAGCAAGATGTTAGAGCTAGGCCTTGAGGCATAGGTATGATATAATTAGGTGGTGTCCCTGAAGCATGGATCAGCGGATAAAGAGGGCAATCAGCAGAGAAAAAAAAAATGTGAGCAAGGTGGGGAAATATAGATTCCAAAGGAGAAATGATGAGCTATTCAGGTTATTTGCAGCGTAAGTTACCTGAAGGTTGCTAGTGGCAGATCAGATTGGATTGAGGAAGTTGATGCCTATATTGCCCTTGGAATTCTTTAGTGACTTTCATCCACAGGGAAAGAAGGGGGTTTGGAATGGGAGGAATAAATGAAGCAGAGAGATAGTGTGTTCCTAAAGACTCTGTTTCTAAGACCAACTGCCTGCTTTGATTTTGGGCCATACTTCAACATCTACATTAATAGTTACTCTAAGACAAAAACTATTTTCAAAAGGAAACTTGGAAGAATGCCAACTAGAATCGGTCTTTCCTCTGCTCTTGTGCTCCCCACTCTGACCCAGTTGTGTGTGGTGGTTCTCCCAGCTGCCTCCAGGACAACTGTGTGCTGCTCAGAAACCCCCCACAGAGACCCTCCTGGCTGCAGCGACCTTTATCTCTTGGCTAATGCTCTGGCCCTCACATGTCTTTTCTCCCACCCACCCCCCCCTTTGAATTATTGCTAATCTTTTATTGTACATTTTCTAGATAAAAGAGATCCCTTACTGAAGTAAGCTATTATTTTTTATTTTTTATTTTTAAAGAAGCTTTAGATTACATAAATGTTACATAAAAAATATATATAGGGTATTGCCATATGCCCCACTCCTCCCCTCCCATACTTTTCCATGTTAACAACGTCCTTCATTAGTGTGGTACATTTGTTACAATTGATGAACACATATTGAAGCATTGCTACTAACCATGTAACATTATACTTTACTCTCTGTTGTACACAATTTTGTAGGTTATGACAAAATTTATAATGGTCTGTATCTGTCATTGCAATGTCATGCAGGACAATTCCAATGTCCTGAAAATGCCCCCATAATACACCTATTCTTCCCTCTCCCTCCCCTCAGAACCTCTGGTGGCCTCTGCCTTAATATCAATGATAAAAGTTTTTCCATTGCTAGAAAAATAAATCTATAGTAGAATAATAATAAGTCTGCTTTAGTCTATTGTTCATTCCCCAATCTTAAGGATTTTGGGATGGTGATGCCCACTTTTTTTTTCTAATTGAAAGGGGGCTTAGATCCCATGGGGCAGATGGATGGAACTCTCATCCATCTGCCCCATCTGTTCCTTGGGATGGGCATTGTCCATCATCATCTCCTTGTTGTCCTAGGTCAGTCCAATGAACTGGAGAGTAGGTGTTGCAACTCTGCTGAGATTTAGGGCTCAACTGGCATACGGATGGACCAAAGATTTACGTCTCTGGGACATCTATTTATGAAGTATAGTGCTAATTATATGTTCAAATAAAAGGGCCAAAAGAACCATGTGTAGGGAAACTATAAATGAGTCTAACTCTGTTACACTGGGGAGCATAAATTGCAAAGTAAGGCCCGTGGACAAGGTGCCCAATTCCTGAGCTGTCTGCCCTGCTTATAGTGTCTGGATGTCTCTATAGCCCTCAGGAGCCCCACTGTTTGAGGCACTGTTTACCATGGCAGCCATTGAGATCCTGCTGAGACATATATAAGCATAACCTCTGGAATGACCTCCCGACTCACTTTGAAGTCTTTTAGCCATAAAAACTTATTTGTATTTACCATTTTCCCCTTTTGGTCAAGGTCTTTTTTCAGATGCATCGCTAGTTGGCGCTTGGTAATAATCCCTCAGTGCCAGGGAGACTCATCCCTGGGAGTCATGCCCCACGCCGGGGGTAGGTAGTATGTTTTTATGCTGAGTTTGGCTTAGAGAGAGGCCACATTTGAGCAACAAGGAGGCTTTCAGGAGGTAAATCTTAAGCAATATATAATACTAGGATAAGCTTCAACTTCACAAGAAAATGTTCATAAGTACAATCATCAATATCAAGGGCTCATTGTAATGTTCTGTCTTCCTTCACTAGGCACTGCCCTTGTACTCAGGGGTTCTTGCCATCCTATTAGAGAATGTAACAGAACTACCCAGGATAGGATGGGAATTCAATATTCTTTCGGTTGTTGTGTGGCTCTCCACCCACCAAGACCAGCCCCATGAACACTTGAACATATTCATATGCCTTAGAGGCATGCCGCAGGTGAACCCTGCCCCATGCATCCGCCCATCACCAACACCGCACAGCAGTAATCCTCCCTTGCCACAGTTGTGACCCTGCTGTGATCCAAAATCTCTCCAAAAATAAAGCCAACAAAATAACCAAATAAAAATAATAAAATGAAATAATAATAATAGTTTTAAAAATCACAAAATACAAAAGTTTTTTTTTTATTTGAAATAATAAAAAATTTTAGACATTGTGTCTTTCATCACTGTAAGATCTGTTGTATCTACAATGACATATTCTTCCATATGTTCCTCCAGTGTCTTAACTTTTTTTCATTTTATCTTCAAAGAAGCTTTAGGTTACAGAAAAGTCACACGGAGAATATAGGGGGTTCCCATATACCCAATGCCCTCCCCCTTTTCCCCTCTCCCCTATTAATAACATTTTACATGTGGATGGTACATTTGTTACAATTGATGTACAAATATTGAAGCATTGCTACTAACCATGATCAATGGTTTACATTATGGTTTACATTTTGGTTTTGATGAAATTTAAAATGGCCTGTATCCATTATTGCAAGATCATGCAGAACAATTCTAACACCCTAAAAATGCCCTATGTTCCATCTATCCCATTCTCTTATCTAATCTGGCTGTTTCCGCAGATAACACAGCTGGGCCTCCCTCCTGAGAGTAGACTTCCAGGAGTTATTGTCTTGATCTTTTTCTTTGAGATCTCTCTAGCTGACTTTTACTCCAGTCTCTCTGATTTACGGCCCTACATGAACTCACATGAATCCAAAAGAGCCTCAGTTCTGCCTCTTTACTCAATTGTCCCTTTCTCTTGCCTTCCTCATCCCAGCTAGTCAGGGGATCATGATTTTGTAGTTGAAATAGGGAACCCGGAGTATAAAGAACAGAGACTGTGATGCTAGCTACATAATCTTGCTTACTTTTTTCAATGCATTTTCATCCCCAAAAGAAAGGATGATCCCTGGGTTTGGTACTGGTTCTGCTAGGACACTCTCTGGCCCTCGGTTCCTTCATCCTTAAACTCAGAGTTGACTTATATGACATTGAAGATTCCTTCTGGCTTCCACTGTCTTTGATTCTGCTGATAAAATCTACTTAAAGACATGAAGCAATTTTGAGCCTCAGTGAAAACTATTTGCAAAAGCTCTAAGTTACTAAAATGAATGTGATAACAGGACTGTGGGGTTAGCAGGATTCTAATGTATTTGTTTTTTCATAAATCTAGATTATGTCTGTATGGTTAAAGCTGGAGGAGGTAGAGACATAGCCCCTCACAGACTATTTTAGTTTCCCAGCTGCTGAAACAAATCCTGTACAATAGGTTAGCCAATCACCAGAATTTATTGGCTAATGGTTTTGAGGCTAAAAGAAGTCCAAAATCGAGTCATCAGCTAGGCGATGGCTTTCTCCATAAAGATTTTAGCATTCTGGGGCTGGCTACCGGTGATCCCTTGGCCCTTGCATTTTCCATGATATGGCAATGCACATTGTGGCCTCTTCTAGCTTCTCTTCTGGGTCCCATTGACTTCTAGCTCTGGTTGTTCCCTGTGGCTTCCTCTCTGTGTCCAATTTTCTTTGCTTTTAAGGACTTCAGCCATATTGGATTAAGGTCCACCCTCATTAGTTCGGGCATACCTTAACTGATAACATCTTCAAAGGTCCTATTTACAAATGGGTTCACACCCACAGAACCAGGGGTTTGGACCTGAACATGCCTTCTGTGGGGGACATGATTCAGTCCCCAACCCAGACTCTTAATTTCCAAATGAATGAGAGACTTTCAGAGTAATCATTTTCAACATGTCATAAAATTAACTATAGAAAAAGATAATGTTACAAATATCTTTAAGTGCCTCATGCACACACACAGCTACATTTTGCAAGGCAATCCTAGGTATCATCAGCTGTTAAAAGTGTTTTGATTTTAAAACACTTAATGAGGATTCCCAGATAAATTAAAACACCTCCATCTGCTGTCTTGCATGGTAGGTGATATTTTACCATTGCACAATCATCTTCAAATCTAATTCCACCAGGAAGACTTCTAATCACAGTTTAATTTTAGAGCAATATTCCACTTGGCAATCAATAAAGCACTGTCGTCAAACTTTGACTTAATAAGAGACGTGGGTAACATTCTCCATATTATGGAGAGAGAGAAATACTTTCAGGCAAGGGAGAGAAGACGTCTTTGTCTCCCACTTTTCCCTGCTGCATACCATCCTAGCACACAGAAGCCTATAAATCAATACCTTCATGTTGTGTGAATCTCATCAATTTTATGTCATTAACACCAAGAAAAAACCACCACTCTTTGAGCCATTTTCCTCTGCTAGCTATGTTTTCTCGATAAAACAAAGAATAAGTGGATCCTCATTATTTTGTTAACAAAACACTTCCTTCTTCACCAACTTTAGTTGTGTCAAAATCCATACAGTTGTCTTATTGCTACTTGAAGGGCTAAGGTGAATGGACAGTAAAACCACCCTCTAAGCATGATATCCAGGGGGCAGTGGGCAAACTGGATGGACCATGAAGCCTAAGTGTGATTCTCAAGAGTAGTCAAAGAGGTTAGTGAATGGTCAGGTCAGACTAGGGATGGCTAAGCAGAGGCAGCAAAGAGAAATGATGCACAAAGTCAGAATCTGGGAAAGATGGCAACACACTGGAAAGTAGATATTTTGGAAGATCAGGGCAAGTGATCCATAACTAGGGCAATGAGCATCATGAGCATGAGAGGTCCACTGTCCAGGGAGGATGGCTGTGCGGTACAAGGGCCAATGGCCTAAAGCATCTGGAGAGACAGAACAAGATCTTAGGAAAAAGCTAGTCCACGGGCTCCAAACATTTTCTTAAATAAGTTCCCCCTGTGTTACATTTCTCCCACACTCTGTGGATTCACCAGTGGGGAAGATTTTGTCTGCCACAACAACTGCGTTTATAAAGTAGCCATTCACTTTCTTATTTGGATTATTTGAACCCATAACTAAATGCCCTTGATATAATATGCGCAAGCATGAGATCAGGGGTAGAGCAACAATAACCTGGTATTATTCTAAATAAACTTGGCATTTTTATTTGCATGCACTGTGACATCTGCAGTCTTATTAGGAATAACTATACAATTTCTGTTTTGCTTTTTGAAATGTCGAAAATTGCTTGTGGCCTCTTTTTATTACCTTTAATGACCCCTATTGATCCAGGGCTTAGGGTTAGGAGCCATCGATCTGGTCCAAACCTTCATTTGATAGATGAATGAACTGAGCTTACAGGAGTACAGTGAGTGCCTTGTGTTCACAGAGTGGCTAGAATCCAAGCCTCCTGACACCCAGCATAATGAAAAGTCCCTTTATAGGGATTTTAAACACATCATATAGCATCCAGATGCATCTATAAACCTTAATAGAGTACTGTTTAATGACAGTTGCTTGAAAGATCACCATCTCCTAAGAAGATGATGAACTTTATTTGTTGAAACTCAGATAATAAAAGCAAGATCAGTTTATAAAGATTTTCATATCACTGATCATTGATCCCAACTTACTTTAGCTCAACAGTTATAGGCTAGGCACAGTACAAGGTGCGAGAATGACAGAGCCTGGTGGGGAAGACAGACAAGGAATCAGGCAGACAGATCAGAGAAGGAAGAGTTACGAAAGCCACAAGCCCAGGGAGCTCTGTGTGATGAAGCCATCGGGAGTTTCAGGATCAATAGAGCATAAAGTTCTATGGAAACACAAAAGAGGGAGAAATTATCCCTGCAGGGAGAAGGAAAGCAAGCCTTGTTCAGGGAACGTTTTACAGAGGTGGTACTATTTCCAATGGCTCTTGGAGGACAAGAAGGATTTGGGAAAGTGAATAAAAGGAAAATGGGCATTGTCGACAGAGAGACCAACCCATGCAAAGGCTCAGAGATATGTGCAGCCCCACCTCCAGCCCAGATGGTGACTTTGTATAAAACAAAGGTGTACTCTGTCACCATCTGGCAGGAAACTGTTGTCATGATTTTACTGATCTATGGTACTAAACTGTAAATGACACTCCCTGGAATTGTGCAGTGTACACCCTGCACCACAGCCAGCAGAACCCTGGGGATGTAAGGGTATTCAAAGTCAAGCCAGAAGTTAGACTGGGCTGTGTCGTGAAGAAAGATCTAGCAGAAGCCTCCTCCGCTGAAATCGACTGACGTGCCCTGGAAAGCTGAACGAAGCCACCGCCGCAGACGCTCATCCTGCATATGAACAGCCCTGTTTATCTCCCTGGTCACAGCATCGAGACCAGAGAGGGAAGCCTCCATTTCTCAAGGACAGGCACGGCTCTTTTTTCCTTCCATCTGGACCAAACAGCTTTTCCAAAGCCCCTCGGCGCTGTTCACACGTAGCTGAGACACATCACTTATTGATCAACAGCTCGAAGGGAAAGTCCCCTGAAATATGCTTTTCCTTTTGTCTCTGATAGGCACTTCAACATCATCATGCTGTTCACGAAATTTCCTACATTGCAAAGGACATCACAGACCACCGGGCCTTTGGATACGTTTGTGGGAAGGAAGGGAATCACAGATTTGTGGCCATAAAAACGGCCCAGGCGGTGAGTACCCCCATCCGAGGGGGATGCCTCTTCTTTTAACGTTAGGGGACATCACAGAGTGGGACAGCCCATTCTGATGGTATGACCAAGGGTATGTCACCACCAGAAACTGATGCTCAGCTTCCAATCTAGAAAAGATTAACAGCCTTGAGCAAGGAAACATACTCATACCCATCCAGTTTTGTTTTGTTTTGTTTTCCCTAATGGGTATTTCCTAATGACTAATTATTTTCCTTCCTGATTAAGCTGGTTGGAGGCACAGTACACGAATAAGTTTTCTTGTGTTCATAGCCTCATTTAAAAAGAAAATAAGAGAAGACAAAAAAGCTGTTTTGCATACACCCTACCCTAATTTTATTGTATTCGAAATTACTAATAAATAAAAGCAATGGCTTTTATGCTTATGATTATTATGAATTTGCAAATATAATTAGTTGAAGAAATGAACTTTAGCCTAGATGCAATTTGCTAAACCAATATAAACAAGGTAGAGATAATTAAGGGTGGAACGCTTTCAGTTTAATACAAAAAAGAAAGACTGCGGGTTGTAGCGGGCAAAAACAAAACTCCGTCACCGCCGCAGCTCAGTTCTGTTCCCTTATTAACATGCTTTCCACCTTTTACCCCAGGCTGAACCTGTTATTCTGGACTTGAGAGATCTCTTTCAACTCATTTATGAATTGAAGCAAAGAGAAGAATTGGAAAAAAAGGCACAAAAGGATAAGCAGTGTGAACAAGCTGTGTACCAGGTATACCTGTGAATTTATCCTGGTGCTGAGAAGATTGGGGCTTACAATAAAGAGATGTGAAAACTGACAGTCAGGGCTTCCCTCGCTGCTGCCAAGTAGAAATAAACAAAGATGAAAGGTTCCTGTGTAAATTACAGGCACCCAAAGCAGACCTTTAGAAATGATCCCTTATTCTCTGAAATTCTAGACATTTTAGAGAAAGTGAGGTCTCTAATGCAGAGAAGGATTTCAAGGGAGGAGGGAGGAGGGCTGAAGAAACTATTGTTCTTGCTGTTGTTAATAACGGGATGGGGAGGAGAGGGGCAGCCACAAGGGTTTTGACTTTTCCTGTGTGCATTTTCTGTCTTAATGATCCGCTAGCTTATCCCAGAGCTGGTTACTTTGCTGTCCTGTAATTTCTGAATACAGCCTCACATTTCTTCCTTTGTATCCTCTGCTTTGCACCTTCCCTTCTCTCACTCTGCCATAGACAATTTTGGAAGAGGATGTTGAAGATCCTGTATACCAGGTAATTTCTGAAATGAGTCGGGCTTCTCAGCTCAGGAATGGCTAGGCCTGTGGCACAGTCGTTTTGTCAGAGACTGAAGAAGCCACTGACTGCAGAGCCTGGAGAGGGACCAAGATTATTTCTGAGGGTGACGTCTGCCAGCCCCTTCAGGGCCGAATTTCCATAAAAACTCACAGAAGTTTGGCCGACATCAGTATCATGGGATTTAGAGATACGCTTCTCCTTCTTGCCTCTGAATCACCTCCCCCCCCCCCCACAATCTGTAAAAAGTTTGGTCCTCAAGCTGAATGTTTTCTAGAGTCTCTTGAATATTCTGAGTTCATTAGAGAGAGAATGAATAATGAGGTGGCTAAGAACTGGGGATGGGGCCTGACATTTTCACATAAACCCGAAGAGCGGTTTGTAAACCTTTGAAAGGCTCTGAGGAGAAGCCTCTGTGGACCATGCCCTAGAGACTGTCAGATGGAAAGAGAGGGTGATCCCAAGATATCTCTGCCCATAGCTGTCTCTGGACCCTCTTTAAGGATGGTGTCCTCTCTTGGCTCCCAGTCTGTGCTCTGTTCCAAGATGCAGAAAAAAGGGGAAAGGAGGCCTTTCCTCCCCCTGCAACTTATTCCCAGGCACAGTGTTGGGCAGAAGAGAAAACCTGAAGCCTACAGTTCTAGCTGGGATACACATGGGTTACATATGTGTGTCACATATGCATTATATATATTTGCATACTTTCACACAGAAAGCTGGTACTGCTCAGACAAAAATAAAATAACATGTATAACTTAAAACAGAAGAAGTATTCAGTGTATACGGCCAACAAAACTCAGAGACACGTTCAATGGAATGCCCTTGCTTTAGAATCCTCAGGGGCTAGGATTTGTTTAAAATAATGAGCTCAGCACCTGGCTAACTGGCTTGCAGAGAATGAAGAATATTGCCCTTTTTTGAAATGTTCTGGTTCTTGAGAGTCTGAAACATGCAGATGGAAAAATTGATTTTCCGTATTTAAAACTGAGAGCACAAAATAAGATGATATTTATGGGGTGAGGGAGTTTGGGGCTTCTGAGCACTTCAGAGTTGGTTCAGGACCAAAAGGAGGTGACAGCTGTAACCCCAAGTTTATGTGGCATTGCCAAGCATTTCCGACTCAGCAATTCCAGAGCATTCAGATCTTCTGAGATAAAACCCATTTGGGGAGAGGTAATATCTGCAGAGAAATCTGCAGGGGGCCTGTGTAATCATTACTAAAGAGCTGACCATCAGACCTTTGGAGTTTCTCTTAGCAAAAACAAGATTGTGCAAGCTACATTTTGTTATTTCAGTAATCCAAGTGTTTCTTCATGGTGTTTTCTCTCGTGCCTAGTTCTTTAATGCTCGTTGTGATTTGTATCTTGAATTCCAAATGCTTTTTTTTCCTCTTTCTTTTTCACCTCTGACCTTTCCTCTCTGGCTGCTCCTGTAATAGTACATTGTCTTTGAGGCTGGACACGAGCCAATCCGTGACCCCGAAATGGAAGAAAACATTTATCAGGTATAAAATTGCTTGCCTCTCTTACCATTGCTTCACTGCCAGGAAATGCAGCAGCAGGACTTAAGACGAAGGGTCTTTCCTGAGACGGCACACATGGCCGTTTTCATCATCCCAGACTTGAGAAGTGGCTTCTCATCCCCCTGCAATTTGCCAGTAATTTTCATGCTTTGTTGTTGAAATATTTAATGGCCAGCTGAGTACTGTGTTTTACTTTTTAACAGATCTTAACTATTTTAAATAGACACAAAAATAAAACATTTCGTTTTGCTAAAAGTAATGCATTGGAGGATTATTGTCCATAACACAGTAGGGTCCCCCATTCCTTAAAAGAATTTGCTCATCGAATTCCTTTAAAAAGCCCACCCCACTACTGAACATTAAATATTGTTTGAAAAAAACATTGGGAATATTAACTGAATAAAAGAAAGTACAGTTTAAGGTTTTATCCTTCCAAAGTTAAGGTAAATTAATATTCTTATCTGCTATGTACAGAACACTGAACATACTTTTCAACTCCTTTAATTCTCACAAATGATGTAAAGTAGGTAATTTAATCCCATTTTACATGGAGAAACTGAGACCCAGAGAAATTGAATAGCTTTTTCAGGGAAGTACAACTATTTAGAGCCAAGCTGAAACCCAGAAGTGTATCTGAAGCCATATCCCAAGCTCTTTCCATCATACAATCCATCAAAGTAATTTGAGTAATCACAGTGTAGCAACATATCAAACAAATATGATGACCTCTAATTTTTCACTAATTAGAATTTTAGTCCTAATTTGAAATATAAACACTATGGGAGAAGGGGAAAAATGTTAATTTCTTAATTTACTTCGTTGTGTGGTCTCCTATTATTATGCCTTGGGCATGTATTACTTGTGTAATAAAAGTAAAACATATTTTCAGTTTGTGTCAAATGCATTGAATTCTAGGTGACCAAAATATAATTTTAGTTCTAACACCAACTCTGTCTCCATTTAAACCAATGTTATAGAATATTAACCTAAGTATTTCAATCTACTAGATCCCTCTGGATTCTATTCAAGTTTGAGATTGTGCTTTGAGGTTTTGTGTAAAGTCGTGGCTTACAAAGTTTCCCTCCTTTAAACAAACATTCCATTTGTCCCCAGTGTCAGATTTTAAAGCACAACATTGCAATATCTGGATATGAGGCCAAAGGAACCATTAAGCAGTCATCTTTGAAGAGAAATCACCTTTTAAAGTAGAATTA
Organism: Cabassous unicinctus; assembly: GCA_029593785.1. Lineage (NCBI taxonomy): Eukaryota > Metazoa > Chordata > Mammalia > Cingulata > Chlamyphoridae > Cabassous > Cabassous unicinctus. The sequence continues at coordinate 29,990 of JAQZBX010005701.1, forward strand.
GGCTTTTTAATATAAAAGGCTTCTGAATCCAGACTTGGCTGTAATTGGCAGGGCCCGCATCTTGGGGCCAGGTCCCCTGGTGTACCGGAATGAACTGGCTTAGACAGGTAGAGTGCTGTGTTCTAAAGCACTTGTCCTCTCTGAGACTCAGTTCCCCGATTTATAAAATAGGTGAATGATTTCTCCCTAATTTACATATCAATGTGATAATGAAACAAGCTCATGTGTAAATACAACGTCTAAATCACTGAGTCTGGTGTGCACATTTGGATGCCAAGAAGAGGTGCCATCCTGGATCACAGAATGTGGAGTCTAGGTGTGTGGATTTAGGATCTTAGTAACAGGACCAACTCAGCCATAAATTCATCTTATCAAGTTCCTTTCCCTTTCTGGGCCTCAGTTTACCCATCTGTAAAATGAACAAGTAGAACTGATGGCTCTCTCAGGCAAGGCCCTGTCCTGCTGTTTGCAATTAGTGCCTCCCCATTGACTCTGATTCTTCAGAGAAGCACATTGGCTGGCTTTAGAGGACATCAAGATTCATAGAAACGGGGTGTGTGTCTTTGTAGTTTTTGCTAACATTTATTGAGTGCTAATGGTGGCCCAGCTATGTCAAAGGGTTGGGGTTATGTGCGTTATACATACACTACAATTCTGTGTGGAAAGTGAGGCTCACAGAGAGTTAAGGCCTCTTGCCCAGGGTCACTGAGCTAGCCAAAGGTAGACCATCATTTACCTTCGGGTCTCTCAGATTCAAAAACGTGCACACTTAACTCCTTTAACATAAAGAAATCTGGAGGCTCTTTTCAGCTCAGATTTCCTTGATGCTGAATTTCACAGTTGAGATTCTGTGTAAATTTCAAGTCACGATCCAAAAATCACACTTGTCTTCACCGCACTGACCTCCTAATCTTCCCTTCTGTCCATCATTAACTGGAAGGGACCTTTTAAGGAAATGAATATTTTATCACCCTCTATTGGAAAGACCTCTGGTCATTTTCCTCTCCCATATAGCCAGTCTGCTGGGGCTCAATTTGCTTAACAAGAGATAAGCTCTTGGTCCTAAAAGATAAGGCCAGGCTTTTAAAGAACTGCTATTAGGAGCCTCTTTTTTTTTTTTTTTAAGGGTCAACAAGCATTCAATACATATTCCTCTTGAATAGATTGCAATGCATCTTGTAGGTTAGCTGGCCCAGGATGCTCTCAAATTTTATTCCCCTTCTGTTTTCTGGAACACTGCGAATAGACCTGGGACCTAATCCTTGAACTGTTCTGTGACCTTGGACGAAGTACCTAACTTTTGTATCTCAATTTCTCGGCCTATAAAATGGGGAGAACGTATCATCTGCTCCTAGAAATGATGTGAAGAAGGCTCCTTGTAAAGGGTAGTTCCCTTTACTTGCACTGTTCAGGATGCCTTCGAAGGATGTAGTGAGTGAAGTTAGGTCTGCCTTGCTGAGCTCATCTGGTCGGAGAGCCTGGCAGAAAGCTGCAGCCTCACTGGACTGTGCTATTTATAAAGGCCTGCATAAGGCAGAGCCCCAGGAGTAAATGTGACCTCTCTCTGAGGATCAGTACTCTCACTTTCCAAATTATAATAATGGTCTCTCGCTTTGAGTGCCTCAGAAGTCATCAGTTGTCTTTTAAAGACTATACAAAGCCTCAAAGGACAAAGCACTTTTATACATCACCTTTCCCATACTCGAGCAGGTAGGAGGAACAGCAGTGGTGGCTATTATTTTAAACATAAGAAAATCAATTCCCCCCCCACTTTAAGTGTTGTACTTCTGATTCTAAATCCATTGTTCTTTCATACTTTATCAAGCTCCCTATACCGGTGAGATCTTCACTTTCCAAGTAGGCAAGTTTATGCTTTCAAAAATCATTCCTAGTCACCCAAGATGTGTCAGGTATTGTTACTCTAAAATTATACATCTCTAGTCCCATGCCACCCCACACACCCTGGAACAGCCTCTCCACACCGTTAATTACTATATACATGAACTGAAAGTATCTTCTGTATATACAATACTTGATGTATCAGTTTTAAGAGTAATTTTACATCTACGTAAGTATTCATTCAAATAATTTATGGAGCACCTAGCAGGTAACAGGCACCTGGCTATAGAATAGTGACCATGGCATGGTCCCCACCCTCAAGGAATTTGTAGACAATCCCTTATATGTAGGAAACTGAGGTTCAGAGAAGAACGTGAACTCTCTGAGATCACACAGCCTTTGGCAGAGCTAGGATTAGGAGTAGATCTCCTGGAGCCTTCTGGCCTTGAACTTTGATCTCTCTACAACATTGTGTTACTGTAATGGTCTGTGTAGATTAAATGGACCAGCTGGGCAGAGATGAGAGCTCAGACCACATCTTTTTCTTGGACCACATCTCTCTCTTGTCTTCATCCCTTTAGCACCTCTGCCAGTGTTTTGTCCTCAGCATGCATGAAGTAAATGCCTGATGATTAGACATTTCTTTGATTAGCCTATATTTACAGATCAAGTGCTAGGTGCTGGGGTTACAAAGATAATAAAATATTCACCCTGCCTTCAGCAAGCTTACAAAGCAGTGATCAGACTAGAGAACAGACAGCTGCAGCGTGGTGTGCCAACCCCCATGATAAGATAAAGCACGTTTTACACTCTGCTTCAGTAGCTTGGTGACGTTTCCCTCTCCAACAAGACATGGAGCTCTGTTAATCAGGGGCTGTAACCGTCTTGTTTGCTATCATTGTCCCAGGCAAAGCACAGTGCGTGACACATAACAGGGACTTGACAACTTTTATTATTTAATGAAAGGATGTGCCAGAAGTTACAAGAGTACAGAGGAAGGCTCCAAACCAGGCCTAGAGAGGCAAGCAAGGCCGCTAAGAAGATGTCCCAGCTGAGATAAATCTTAAAGGACAAATAGGCGGATTGCTATCTCACCCATGGGATACCCAAGTAGGAAAGCTTTTTCAATTATGCACAGTTTGGGTTTATCCATCCCACTGCTTCTCCTCCATTTGCAGGGATAATTGAGAGTCAGCCGCGGTTCAGCTGTGCTAAGTGCCCATCGTGAGCAGTGAATTATGGGGAACAGAATGCTGTTCATTTTGCTCAGCAAAGGGTGAGCTAGTAAAAACAAAAGTGAGGCCTGAAAATTTATTGGCCCTCGTTAACAAGGATTCTGTAGATGTTCTTACAAGATTCCCTTCAGATGGAGCCCAGTTATCAGGAGCAAAGAAATTACATTCTTCATTGGCTACCTGCAAAGTAGGATTTGCAAGAGCACCTCTGAATGTGCATCTTCCACCTAGCCGTGTGCACTCAAGAGCTCTGCTTCCTGCAAGAATGTGCAAGAACTTTTGAGAGTATAGAATAGGATGTCAAAGAGAAAGAAGCACCCAGGAGAGCTGTGGCAACAAACGGCGGTGAGAGGCAGCCGTCTGTATAGTACAGCAGTTAAAACTCCAGCTGCCTGGGCTCAAACTCCTAGCTCCCCTGCCCAGTGACTGTGGGACCTCTCATGCCTCATTTTCCACCTCTGCAGCACCGGAGAGTTGTTATCCCTACCTTATAACAGACTTGTCCATAGGGTTACATGAGAATGTATGTAAAACATAAATGTTTAGAACAAAGCCTGGCACCTAAAAAGTGCCCAGTCACTGTTGATTCATGCTGTTAATAATAAAAGTCATGTTTAGTAGCCAAAAAGAGCTTGAGTTAAATCCCAAAATTTACTAGCTTTGAAGCCTTGGGCAACTTTCCTTCACATCTCTGAGCCTCACTTTGTACTCTTTAAAATGGAGATTATAATACCAACTTCTTAGTTGTAAGGATTTTAAATTAAATGAGAGTGGAAATTATAAAGGACTCAAAGAATAAGCTCAAATTCTTATTTCTCTTAGAAAAATGGTATATGTATTAGTCAGCCAAATGAGTACTGACGCAAAATACCAGAAATCAGTTGGTTTTTATAAAGGGTATTTATTTGGGGTAGAAATCTACAGTTACCAGGCCATGCAGCATAAGTTTCTTCCCTCACCAAAGTCTATTGCCAAGTGTTGGAGCAAGACAGCTGCCGACGTCTGCCAGTGTTCAGGCTTCCTGGGTTCCTCTCTTCCTGGGGCTTGCCTCTCTCTGAGCTCAGGCTTGTGTCTCTGCACAAGGCCAGCTGTAGACTATCGGGCAAACGACTTTTTTCCTGGGGCCTTCTCTCTTTCCTCACGACCAAGCTCCTCTGTGTGCTTACTTCCCTGGGCTCCAGCATTAAAACTCAGCATCAAAACTCCAACTCTGTCCTTTGCCATGTCTTTTATCTATGAGTCCCCACCCACCTAGGGGCAGGGACTCAACGCCCTACTGACGTGGCCCAATCAAAGCCCTAACCATAATTTAATCACGCCCAGAGGAACAGACCAGTTTACAGGCATAATCCAATAGCTATTTTTGGAATTCATAAATAATGCCAAACTGCTACAGTATAGTAAGCTAGCCCAAGCCTAACAGATACTTTTTTTTTCTTTACTATTCCTCACATTCTTCTTTGGTACCTTTACCCAGCAGACATTTACTAAGTGCCTACTGGATGTTAGGCACAAATCAAGGTATCAGGAACACAGTAAAGAATAAGAAATGATGCCTGATCTTAAGGAGCCCCTAGTCTGATGGAAAGAAAGACACATTGTCAGTCAGTTATAAAACTATTGCTAGCTGATCCCTGCTGTGAGGTATTCGCTCAGGTGGATTCCTTACTGGGGAAGGAACAGCTAATGATTGCTTCCAATCTGGAATGTTTAAATGCAGAGCCTTTGATTGACTCATTAGAAAAGTATTCAATGTAGTCATTACTGTTATTATCATGAAATATGTTAATATACATATTTATGTAAAGTATCAGTGGCAAAAAGTAATTATCATTCTAATACTCTGCAGTATTATGGTGCCTAATATATATATAATTTCCATGTTCTTATATGATCCTCACAACCTCAGAGAAAGAGGCAGAGCTGATAGTAATTGTTCTACAATAGCAAGGCTCAAAGGGCCTAAGCCACCTACTCAGGGTATTGCAGTAGGCATGTAGTCCAGATAAGACCCCTTGGATGAGTAAGTAAGAAAAGGGAAGGAAGAAGGAAGATACAGATAAATGTTAGAAACAATCAAGATCTCCTAGATCCTAGTCCCTGGTTTTTCATGCCTTTTATGGGTCCTTTTCTTAAATGAAAACCTTCAGTAATTATCAAATGGCTTGCTATACATGATCCCAACAGGAGCTACAGTTTGTACTAGATTCCTGATATTTGCTGTATTTTAAATCGTCTGGATCTCAGTCTTAATTTTGAGTGGTGTAACCTCAACTACAAACTCTGTGTAATCACTTGGGCAACTCATAGCACCTCCATGGGCCCAGTTTTTGTCTTTGATGAAATGAGGATTTTTTTTCTCCCACCACATGATGCCTGAGATCTCTGTAGGTTCCTGTTCTGTGACTCTGAAAGGAGCCTAAAGACAGAGACACCCTGCAAGCATTAGGTAACTGATTCACACACCTGTCCTTATCCATTTTTCCCTAAGGGCAGGAGCCTGGCCTGATGCTTTCACAGTTTCACATACACTTAGGCTAGCCTGGAGTTGAAGTCTGGTTGCTTTGTTCTTTAAAAGTGGAGTACTGGAATGTTTTGACTGTGTCAAAATTGATTTTTCCATAGGTTCCCACCAGCCAAAAGAAGGAAGGTGTTTATGATGTGCCAAAAAGTCAACCTGTAAGTGTAAGTATATCATCTCTCTATTGCTGGCTCTGGGGACCTGGCTTTCCTACTGAGACTATGTCTGCAACCCGAAGAAGAGAAACCCTCTTCTGGAATGAGTGTCATAACCCATGCTGGGACTCCCGAGTAGACCAGTGGGAAGGAGGCATCAGACAGAAATGGTGGGGCAGGGAATGGATGCCAACATGGACGAAGGTCTGGACATATGAGCGGGAGTGAGCTGAATCGTACAAACTGCTGGGTCCAAGGGACTCAAGGTCTCAGGTGTCCCAGATACTCCATGGCAATAAAAGTCTCCAGTCAAAGATTTGATTATATGGAACACTTCATGAATTTGCATGGCATCCTTGCACAGGGGCCATGCAAATCTTCTCTGTATTGTTGCAATTTTAGTATATGTGCTGCCGAAGCAAGCACTGAAGATATAATTATACATGGTCAAGAAGGGGACAGTGTCTTGATTCAGGAAAGGGAGCTGCCCATCCAATTTAAAGGTGGTTGAGAAGCTTCAGAGGGCCAGTAAGAGAAGGGCCCAACCAATGGGCAGAGCACCGTAAAATAGGCCATGTTTCATGAGCTTGCAGAACCCAGGAGACTCACTGCATTAGTGGCTACAAGAATAATTCTACATCCCCTCAGCTGGTGGGACTTCTGGCAAGTGAGGCAGAAAAGAAAATCACCAGCTCTGTGGCACTGTCCCAAGTCACTCCTAGGCTGAGAACACGTATTTAAGACTAGGACCTGGTACTCAGAAGGCAACCTCTACACATAATTCAGGAAGCACTGGGAAGCCAGTAACAACTCTTGAGCAGAGAGGGGCATGTGACTTTACAAAGCATAAGTAAAAAGAACGAGGTTCTTTAGTCACTATCTAGTTCATTTAGCTCAATGACGTGGAAAGAGCATGGGCTTTGAAGTAAAGCAGACCTTCCAAATCCCAGCTTTGCCCCTAACAGAGAGGTTGTGAGGCTAAAATGATCCTCTCTGCAACATCATCAGTTCTCTACCCCATGCTTGGAGACGGATTGAGACACACTTGCATGCTTCAAAATAAGATTGATAAGGAGCCTTGAGAGCCCATACCATAAAGAGCAACTGAAAGACCTGGAAATGTTTGGCCTGGAGAAAAGAAACCATAAATATGGAGATGGGGCCCCAAAGGACCACCTTCGAGCAAGGGTCTATCCTTGTTCCGAGTCAGCCACTTCATGGAGCTGAGACCAGTGGGTAGCACTAAGAGAAAAACAATTCCAGCTCAAAGTAAGGGCGACCTTCCTGACAGCCAGAGCTACTCTGGGATGGAAAGGGCTGGCACATAAGCCAGTGAGCTCACCATCACTGGAGCTGTGCAAGCAGAGACTTGAAGAACACTTGTCAGAAAAGCTATCAAGGGTTTTCAAACATTAGTGGGTAGATGGGCAGGATGAGCTCTCGATGACCCTTTTCCAAACCTGAGATTATATTCCCTGATTTAAGAATCTTCCTGTTCTATTCTCACCCTCCCCTTTCCCATGCTTCCCTTTTCCCTAGTGAAATTTCTTTCTGACAGATATCCGTTTCTCTAATCCACTCTGCCAGTATCTTGAAACCACCATAACATACCTAAATGCCACTTCCAAAGCCTGGTGCATATTAGTTTTAATGCAAAGGTGTGTCTAAATGTGGGCCTCTTTTCAAAATCCGTGTCTACAGATATGGTAGGGAACATACAAGGTGGCATTCTCAAGGAGAAAGCAGTTTTTCTCCCGAAGGCCCTTATATTTAATCAAGCCCTTTTCTCACCATGACAATGGCCTGCTCTTTGTGTTTCAGTTTGGTCCAGCTCCCATTACACAGTTCCCCACAATTCAATTTGTGCTGAAATTGCCTCACTTGGTCCTAACAGGTTTAGATGCATGAGGAAACATGCTCCATTTGCTGCCTTGGTTTTTGTGAACTTATTAAACAGTCTGGCCACACCATCCCCATGCTTAATAACTCCTTTAAAGGAAAAAAAGAAAGAAAGAAACCAGCCTACCCCCTTCTGGTCCAATCCTACTCAACTCTTTGCAGTTCCCTGAAGTCAAGTCCTCACCCACTCTCTCCACAGGCCTCCCCTAACATCCCAGGTTAGCTTTAAGCTTTATGTTCTCAGGAAAGACTTTCTGGACATTGGCCTTTGTGCTCCCCATACCCTATCATTCCTCCGTTCATAGCACTTAGCACAGTGTCAGAATTATTTTTGGCCTTTGTGCTCCCCATACCCTATCATTCCTCCGTTCATAGCACTTAGCACAGTGTCAGAATTATTTTTCTTCCCCATTATTCCATGAGTTTTCTAAGGTCCTGAAATTACCAAAAGTAAGCCCAGGGCCTGGTGCATGGAATCCAAGCCCAATATATCTTCCCTAAGAATATTTAATAAATATATATATAATACATTAAATCTATTTTGTATATATATATAAATGACATGGCTCTACTCTTAGAAGGTATTTATGAAGGTCCTTGGTACTTTCTTTTCATGGGAATTCCTTATTGTTGCTTTATTTCTGACTCCAATCATTAACTGAATATACTAGAAGTTTTGCTTAGAAAATATCTGGCCTTGCCTGAATTGCCTGCAGTGGCTCCCAACCAGCTGTTCACATAGTCCTGGAACCGTCTAATGGGGATGGCTTATCCATGACCTATTTCAGCATTTCTAAAAGCCTTCAAGAGGCAGCATGTAAAAACCATAGGCTCTAGAGCAGAGACCAGCCCACATGAGTTGGAATCTCAGCTCCTTCTCTTACTTTCTGTGTGAGTTTTGATGAGTTTCTTTGCCCCCTGAGTCTCGGTGTTCTCATCTATAAGAAGGAGTTATTGAATCCAACTTGCCAGATGCTTTGGGGGAAAAAATAGTACCTGCATTGGAAAGATTGTCCCACTTGCCTAAATCTCACAGAGGTATGTTAAATACCCCGGGTTAAATACGATAAATACCCCTGCTCTGGGATCCCCCTGCCCTCTAAGCGTCCCCCCTCTAGACCTGCCTCTTTGAGGAGTGCACATTCCATAGAGTATCTCTGGGCTCTGAAAATCCCTGCCATGATCTTGCTGTTTGCTTGCCACCACCTGCTCCTTAACCCAAAAGACAAATGAGCCACAGGTAGCTCAATTAGTGCATGTTAAGCAGCTTCCAGGAAGTTTGGGGACTGACCCCCCCCAAGCCTGTTGCTCTAGGCGCTGCATGTTTTCTGCCAGGCCGGGAGAGATGCAGGCTGGGCCTGTCCTTGGGGAAATCTCAGCCAGCCCAGAAAGAAATGGCCGAAGCTGCAGTCAGACCCGAGTGTGGCTCTCATCCTGGCCACTTGGAGGGTCCTTGAGCAGCTTCTGTATATCTCTGAGCCTCATTGTCATCTTCTGTTGAAAGAAAATTATACCTATCTTGTAGCTTTGTTTGGAGGATTAAAGGAGACATTTATGTAAAAACCCTTAGCACAGGATATGTATTAGATTAAATGAGAACACTCCCGTCTGTTGTCACAGGCAGTGCTCCAGCAACAGTTCTTGCTTGAGCTGGGATTGTGAAGTGTTCTCAGCAATTGTCCACCCCCTCTGGGAAGCCCCACTTTACCCAGAGTAACAGATTCCCCTGGGATACTGCTGTTCTTCTCTTTGCAATGATCACAACAGGTTATAATTTTTTTTAATGTGTCCATGTGCTCCATTGGACTTTGAGTTCCTCAGAATCCTTGTCTAAAATCATATCTTATGCAGCTCTGTCATCTCAGCACCTAGCATGGTGCCTGGAATACAGTTGCCATGGAAAACTGAGGTAGTAGTCAAAGGTGGGAGTTAGATCTGGGTTCAAAGCCTGGCTCCATTTCCAGCTATGTGACCTTGAGTTAGCCCATTGCACTGTTGGGTCTTTAATTTTCTCGTCTGTATAATGGTGATATTAAAACCAAACTCACTGAATTCTACAGGTTTAATAAGATTATTTTCACAGTAATCCCTCATTGTGTATTAGCAACGAATCGGCACTTAATGGTTGTGGAATTGACTTACACACCATGTGTGGCCACCTTTACTCCATCCCTCCTGCACTGTAGGTCCATTGAGGACAGAAATCATATCATCTTCATGTCCAGATTACCAGTGAGAATTGGCACAGAATAGCTGCTCAAGTAGTAAATGTTTGCTCGATGAGTGAGTGAACAAATGAATGAATGAAAAGTGAAGAATGAATGAATGCCTTTAGACTTACAGCTCATTTTAACAGACAATTAAGTTCTTTCCCCTTCTGGGGCCAAAAGCACCATGTCGTAATAAGACACTATCCCAAACAGTGTTTCTTCTCAAACAAGCCCCCTCTCCAGGCTTTCTGTTGTACTTTGTGTTCAGCAGCTCTTGCCCTGTTCGGCCTCCAAGCTCCACAAATACATGTTGTTTTTCCTTCATAGCTTGGATTCCCAAGCCGACAGATGGCTTTTTCAACACACACACATACACAAAGTCATACACACACTCACACGCACATCTGTGTTAACTCACCTTTGACATTGGGAACCCTGCACCAGGCGAAGCAGAAACATTTTGCTTTTGCTTGCTTGGCAGGTGTTTTGTTTTTGTTTTTGTTTTGTTCTGTTTTTTTGCCTACAGTCAGACTTCCTTGCCCCCTGTGGGAACTGTTTGGAATCATCAAGGTTTTTTGTTTTCCCTGAAGAGGAACCTCTACATTTTGAAGCATTAGGGGCACAATCTGCCAGAATTTAAACTCAGCATACCCTCCTCCCAAACCACCCCTGGAACCATTTGCATGTCACAGGTGGGAGAAAGGGTTTGGGCCCAATGGCTTTGCAAGACACTCCTCTGCAGACCACTGTAGTGCTTGGATTTTAGGGAGGTGTCAATTATACCCCTTCTTTTGTCTCAGAAAATGTAGACATACAGAGAGAGATTACCTAAATTCATTTCTCAAATTACATTTAGAAGCAGAATTATATAGCAATATAGTAAATAAAAGAAAGAAAAGGGGAGAAGAGGGATCCTATACCCCACCCATCATCTCCATACTTAGCCCACGTTGGCTCCTGAGGGCTCCTCTCTGCTGAGTGCATATGAAAGAAAAAGCATAGCGCCCACTCTCAAATTCATGTTTCAAGGAACATTGGCCAACAAGGTATTAATAGGTGAATCCAAAAATTGAAAGATTTCTTTAAGATTTTCAGATCCTTTAAAATGTTAATGTGTACTGTGACTATAGAACATATTTATAAATGAATGTAAAATATAAATATATTATTACACTATGCATATATTATATAAATTGAACATTTCTCAACCTTCTTTGATATAAAAACTCTGTTTTTATACAATATTTAATACATCTTAGTTTGGAAACCATTCTGTCAGAGATTTGTAAAAAAGATGTGCTTGTGTATGCTAGCTATTCATGCAAAACAATCTACTCCAAAACTCAGTGGCTTAAAGCAGCAATCATCTATTATTGCTCACAAGCCTATGGGGTGAGCTGGATGGTTCTGGTCTCTACTCTTCCCTGAGCTCGTTGACTCATGTGTCTGTGATCGGTTGTGGGTCGGTCAGGTGGCTCTGCCCATCTGCATTGGGCTTGCTCACATGTTTGGGAGCTGGCTGGCTGTAGAACGGTCTAGGAGGGGACAACTCAGTTCTCTTCTTTGTAGTATCTCATCCTCTAGCAAGTTAACCTGGTTTTGGTCCCAGTGTGTTGGCAAGGTTTCAGGAACATGAATGGAGACACACAAAGCCTCTGGAGGCCGAGGGTCATCGCTCCTGCCACCTTCTGTTAGCCAAAGCAATGCAAAGTGCCACCCTAGGTTCAGGGGGTGGGGAAACAGATTCGGCTTCTTGGTGAGAGTTGCTGCATAGTTTTATTACAAAGGGCCTGGATATGGGGAGAGATGAAGGATTATGGCCTGCTATGCAATCAGTCTACCGCAGTTTGGGTATAAAATTACTGCTAAATTATGATAATTATAATAAATTGCAATCGATTGAAATATAAAACACACTTTCTTCTTTCACCTCACTTTCACTTTTTTTTTTCTCCCTCCATACCATTATCTGGGGAGTTTTCACTGTTCTATTTGACAGCTCATTCAGTAGTCTGGCCTCCCCCCTCTCCATGGCCTTCATCCCTTGCATCTTCTCACTTGGAAACCACTTCACTGATCTCAGGCTCCAAGGCACTTCTCCCTTCTCTCACCACAACCTTCTGTCATTCACCTATCCCTCTAATATTTTTACTGAATTTTTTCTTGGTTGAGTATTCAAAATCTGGTTGAAATGTTATTTTCATACTATGGCTTTCCCTGAATCCTTGGGGAAATTGCTCTTTCAAATATACTTCCACTGAACTCTTAATCATATTTTATTGTGATTATCAGGAAGCAGTATTTTAATGACTAAAAGTATGGGCTTTACATAACCTACAGAATTGAGTGGGAGTAGTGTAAGCTACAATGTAAACTATAATCCATGCTTAGTGGCAATGCTCCAAAATGTGTTCATCAATTGCAATGAATGGACCACACTAATGAAGGAAGTTGTTAATGTGGGGAAAAGTGGGAGGTGTGGGGAGTGGGGCATATGGGAATCCCTTATAGTTTTTTATGTAACATTTTATGTAATCTAACTTTTAAAAATATATTAAAAAAAAAAAAAAAGTATGGGCTTTGGAGTCAGAACAATTTGCATCCCAGCATCACCATTTCCTAGCTTTATGACTTTGGGCACTTTAATTCCTCCAAATCTCAGTTTCCTCATCTGTAAAATGGGGTTAATGACAGCACCTACTTCAGAGTTTTGTGTGAGAATTAAATGAGCTAAAGAATGTGAATCAACATGGTGTTTAGTGCAGAGGGAGGACTCAGTAGCTGTGAGCTATTACTGCTATGTTTCCTCTACTTTTCTGTGAGCTCTTTGAAGATAGGAATCACTTTCAATCACTACTGTATCTCTAAAGTAGCTCTTCGTGGGATTTCAGATCTCTATGAGAATCTGTAGGTGGACCCTCTCCCCAGAAAAAATACAAGCACAGCAACAACAAAAAACACATAGGTACATGTAAAACGTTGGCCTTGAAGCCAACAGACTTCCTGGACTCCAGCCCTAGAAACCCTGGCCCAGGGCTTCGATTGGTGGCTTATCACGTTCTCCCATCAGCTATGTGTCCAGAGTTTTAGAGCAGCAGAAGTTAGAATTCTCTGTGTTTCTCACTGTATCAATTTATGAGAGCAAAATTTTGTTCAGATTAGCTAGACCCAAGGTAATGCCATATCTTTACTCTCCAATCTCACATTCACTCATCCTTGTCCCAGTTTTGCCTCACCTTGACTCATCACCTCAGGGCAAGCAGTAGTTTTGTTCTCTGTCTTGTTCTCCTTTCTCAAATTAAACATTTGGATGTTCGTTTGCTCATTTTAATTTGGACCTGTATTGTCCCCTTCTTCTGGCAGAATTGTTCTTAGGGCCATTGCTAAGAACATTGTTCTTGCCCCCTTGAGCCAAGATAAGGACTAATCCCACTATATTAGGGTTCCCCAAGAAAACAAAACATATATATACATATATGTAAATATTATGAGATTTATTGTAGGAATTGGCTCACGCGACTATGGGGGTTGGAAAGTCTGAATTCTGTAGGGCAGGCCAAAAGTTGAGAACTGTAATGAAGATTTTGATGAATTCCCCAGAGAAGTTGGCTGGCTGAAGTAGAGACAGAAATTCATCTTTCTGACTGCTGAAATCATCAGTTCTCCCTTTAAGGTCTTCTACTGATTGGATAGGATATCTCTCATTTGCTGAAGGCGGTCTCCTCTGTTCAGTGTAGATGTAATCAGCTGAAGATGCAATCAACTGATTAATTGATTTACATCCACAAATCACCCTCACAGTAACAATCAGGCCAGTGCTTGCCTGACCAAACAACCGGACACCATAGCCTAGCCCAGTTGACACATGAACTTTACCATCACACACACTCACTTCCAGAAATATAAATTTCATCTCTTCTCCCACTTAAGGCAGCTGGAAGCTTTGTGCAGGGGCCATTCTCCCCAGTGAGCTTAAATACATGGGTATATTTTTATGCCAGGGTCTCTGACAGTCAATATCATAAATCTTCGCTGATTTCAGATGTTAAATGGCAGAAGAGACAGGGAGATTTCAGGAAGGAGGCTTTAATTTGAGCAAAGCCTTGAAGGATGAACAGGATATGAAAAGGCAAAAGTGAGGTGGAAGAATTTTCTAGGCAGATCATTGAGGTCTTTCTGACTTCAGAGTCCATAATGCCTCTACTCATCAGCACTCAGAGGGGAGAAAATCCAGGTAGTCTTCATTTCTACCACCTGAAAATGCTGGGCATGTTCTTTAGGTAAATATTCCAACCTCTTGAGGCTGTCAAAAATGTATGTTTCTGAGTGGAGAGGAGGGTTTCTGCCAAGCATCCCTTTATTGCATTCATTATTTACTGCTGGTTTGGTACTCTGTTAGCCTTTAAATTCTTGTCCCACCGTGGGGCTCTAAGTGGAGTGGTACATTCATAGGCTTCTGAAGGGCCTATTTCAGGCCATATTATGCCCCCCGACACTGAACTTGGTTGAGATTAAACTTTCACAGTCAATGACACAGACCTAAACCTTAGCGTTTCACACGAGAAATACTCAGTGCTTTTCTTCTTCTCTCCCCTCATTTCCTCATGTGCTATTCTAATCTTTCACCTTATAATTGCCCAGTTTAAAACCCTTTTATGTAGTTGAATTAGGCATAAAAGACTTTCTAATTATCAGTAATAACCAGTCAGTGGATTCTATAAGAACTTTTTTGGCCTTCAAAAGAGATTCTTAAAAGTTTGGCAGAGTGGTAAATGGGAAGAACTCAGATTGTCAAATTGATAGTTGGGACTTGACATTAATTTCCGTTTGATGAAACATGGATTCAAAATGAGAGGAATGATCAGACCCTCCTTCCTCCCCTGGGATTCCTTCCTATTTCTAGGTGTGAGTTTTGCTCACACTTCACTTTCTGAGGCTCATTATTCTCATCTGTAAAATGGAAATGACAACCATCCTGCCAACATCTCAGGGCTTTTGTGAGACTCGCAGAGCAATGTGTGTGGAAGCATTTTCTGTGCTGTTATGAGACCCTGAGGGAGTAAAGACTTAGGGACGGTATGTGTTATTTGTCTCCAGTTATTCCATGGGCTGTCCTGTGATTAGAGAAAAGTTCCAAGTTGTATGTCAACATAGGGCAAAGCTGGGCTTAATATAAGAAAGAAATTTCAGACCATCTGAGCTGATTTTCGAGGGAAGGACAGCCTTTCAGAGTAGTGAAGCCTTGGCCCCTAGACATATTCAAGCAGTGAAAGAATGGTCCTATAAGGGATTCCTCCTTGCGAATGTGATTGAACTAGGGGACTTCAGAATTATTTGTCCAAACATTGCCCCCTGTCCATTAAGTAAGTCTGGTATTTACTTCATAAACTTGCTCCTGATATCTCAGTTGCCAAACCCATTACCCCGGGGGCCCCATTCCTATCTTCAGCATTGTCACCCTGGCTTCAAAGGAGCCTACTCTGAAATGCACAGCCATAAGCTGTGGTATTGCCCTGTCAATTTAGTGCTTTAGATAGAAGGAAGTTAATCAAGTATTATAACCAAATCACTCATTGCTAAGCATTAGGCACAGAGCAGAGGCTTGGAAAGTCTGTTCCTCCTTAGTTTCCTTCTGGAGAGTTTGAATATCAGGGCTAAAGATCTTTCTGGTATATCCTTAAAAGGAGCCACCCTAGGAGAAACTGAAAAGAATCCTGGTGATCAGATTTGAGGTCCCAGCCTCTGATTCAGTTCCTTGCTTTGTTTTATAGTGCCAGGCCACTAACCATATGTAGTAATCATTTAAGGCTTGACCTACCCAAGGAAAAGGTGACTAGAATTTCCGAGCATCTGCTGTGTGCCATGGACAGCCTAGGTTCTGGAATCAGGTTGTCTCTTTCAGTAATTGCAACCCTGCATAGTACATATAAGGAAACTGAGGCTTCAAGAGGTCATGTAACTAAGCTAGTAAGTAGCAGAGCCAGAATTTGAACCCTAGGCTTTCGACAAAAACTTTCAAACCTTCATCTCACATTCACCCTTACTGGGATCGATTAAACATACCTCGGTTCCTGTCACCCATTGCTCATTGTTTCTAGAGTCTTTATAACTGCACTTACCCCTCCCAAGGCTTGGAACTCGGTGGCTGGCTGTGTACATCTCTCTCTTCCATCAGATTGAGTTCCATGAGGACGTGCCATGTGGAATTCATTCCTGAACTTCCACTCTGCCTGGCGCCCTGATTCCCTCCTTCTAGATATTGAAAAGAAGTTCCTGAACCCCAAAGAATGAATCTCATTGAAAGCCACCCACTGCAGAAGATCAGAAAACTTCTCATTTTGCCTCCCCTTCCCCTCACCCTCCAAACGCCCTGTGTGTTTTTAAATGAGACTCAATCCCCCAACAATTAGTGCTTGGTTGATTTTCTTTGCCTTAGATTTAATTGCTTCCCTGCTGCAAATGTAGGAAGAGTAAATCTGTAAAGGTGAAAAAGCACAGGAATTCTCCGGAAAACTGTTCCCTAATCTCCCCAACTCCCATCTTTTATGGCAAATAAATTTTCATTCACAATTCAGCAGTTGGTTTGGCTTTTAGTTTGAAATCTGGATCAAGATGTTGCATAATTGGATTAAATCTAAGCTGAACATTTGTCAGTTTCACTTCCTCATTAAGCACCACATTGTAGAGAAATTATAATTATTGCAACACAGTTAACATAGATGTCACACAAGAGGAGACTGTCCTGAAATGAGGGGAAGGAATTGGAACCCACATATTCTTGCAAAAGAAATAGCAGTTCACCCCTTTTGGTGTTTGTTAGGTGGTGGTTCTTTTAGCTATACCTAAGAAGAATTTTCCAGAGATAAAATCCTACGTTCTTGCAATCTTAAGAGTTAGTATGGGCATGAAAAAGAGGTTATATGGTTTAGCCTCCCCGCCAATATAGGAATCCGTCCACAGCATCTGTGGTAAGTAAGGAGGACCGTTGCTGCCTGGCTTCAGCAGGCATGCTTGCAGTTGGCAGGCCTTCGTTAATTGCATTAATTGCAGTAACTCCCACTGCAGCCTTTTATTTGAATGTCCTTACAACTTCTCTTCATTCATTCATTTATTTAGCAAACATTTCCTAAGAACCTCCTTCCTACCAGACAGTATTCTATTAACTAGGGCTATAAAGATGTATAGACAGGCAGCTTAAGGGTGTTAATGGTCTCAAGAAGGAAATAGGCGTACTAAAATAATTACCATCACTGGGAGCAAGGCTGGAAGAGGCTGTGTACAATGTGCTATGGGAGCACAGTGGGAGGGCAGTAAATTTTCCCTGAGGGAGTTTGGTGAAGTCTTCACCCAGAGATTATAGTTTGAGTAGAGTGAAAAGATGATGGGAGTTTGTTGGTAGAGAAAGGGTGGAACAGCATTTGGGGAGAATGAGCAGAATATTTAAAGGCACTGAGATGTTGGAAAGGGCTGGCACATCCCAGGAGTTGATGAATAGGCTGGGGTGGCTGGATGCCTTCATGGGAGCATGAGTGAGGTTGTGGAGGGGAGCCAACCCCAGCTAACAAAAGCTGGGATTTTTGCCGGGGTGGGGTTGCGGGGTGGGGGGAGCCACTGATGCTCTTAAGTGGTGGAGTGACACTGTTAGAGTTGTAATTCTCAAAGTCACTCTGGTGGCTGACAGCAGGTAACTTGGCAGGTGGGGAGACCATTAAAAGGCTAATGGAATAATCTAAGTGTGTCCATCAGAATGGAGTCAGAAAAACAGAGCCCATGCCAGGCAGTTTAATAGAAGGAATTTAAGGTGGAGAACCAGTAACAAAGATGTTAGAAGAGCTGGAAAGCCAGACGGGCCAGTGAGGGCAACCCAGATTAGTAAGAGTAGGAAGCTGCTACCATCCCTAGGACTAGAAGGACAGAAGAAGGAAGCGGATGCTAGCCAAGCCCAGGAACTGGGGCTGCCAACAGGTGCAAGCAGCACAGAGGGAGAGCCCCATGGGAGCTGGGACTATGGAGAGAGGGGATGTCTGGTAGAAACTGAAACCACAGAAGATACTGCCACTAGTAGAAACACTGCTTAAAGAGAGCAAGGAAGAAATTCACTGCTTCTCCCGTCCTCCTACCATCCAGTTTCCCACCATTGCATCATGTTGGCCAAACCTCGGTGGAGCCTGGGAAATGTAACTTACAGGAATCAGCACTCTATGACGTAGATATGAGGGTCTGAGGACAAAGGGGTCAAGGAGGAGGCAAGTGAGGACCACTGAGGGTCCAGGCTAGGGGTGAAGACTTGCAGACGAGAGTGCGAAGTGAATTTGAGCTGATGACTGAGGTAGCCCTGGAAGTTCTTGCTGATGTGAGACCTGAGAAAAAGGTGGCACCTAAGCTTTCTCCAAGATGACAAGCTTTGGGAGGTCAGATAAAGGCAACACACCAAACACCCTTGTGTCCTTGCTACAGGCCCTGTAATTTACATGAGACTATTTTCTCTCTCTAACTTCTAAGAGTGTTTGCTCATCACCCTTTTCCATTAGCTGTCTTCAGATTTTTGCCAAAGACAGCAGTAATCCCCTTTCATCTTGCTCTCTGTTCTCAGTCCATGACTCAGATTGGGGCTCTGTCACATTATCACTTTGAATGATATCTGGCTCTTTCTTCCAAAGTCGAAAAACTGGGCTGTAACTAATGGAGTCAAACAGAGTGGTAGATGGCTCACTGTTGAATCATTCCTGAAACTTGTTTGCAAATATGGAAGGGGATGAGTGTTTGCTTATGCAGCTGCTTGGTGCCATTTGCTCAATTGTATGTTAGCAAAAAAAGCACATCTGTATCAAACACTTATTCCATTTCCCTCCTAAAATACCTGCTACTGGTCCCCAGGAGAAGTGGTAGTCCAACATTTTATAAAACCCAAGAACTTTTATTCAAATGTCACTTGCCTGGCAGCCCATTATATAGAGAGGTAAAAGAGGAGATGAGGTTGAAGCTAAGTTGGAGCCTCAAGGCCTGTCTACCTGGAAGCCCTCTCTCCTACCCACTGGGAAGGACATGCTGTTCTGGAAGGGAGGAGACCCAGAATGTTCAGTATGAAAACCACTGTCCAAAGGAACCCACGAGTTAATTCCATGGGTGGGAAAAGTGGGGAGTCAGACAAGGACACTGTTCAGGTTTTTTCTCATCTGAGATGCTGTTTCTATAATTTAATTTATAAACATAGATTGGAAGCCTATTCTTTGGGAGGCAGTAAAACACAATAGAAAGAGTGTGGAATTTGAAGTCAGCCAGAGTCTTATATTTTTTTAGCTGTATGGTTCTGAGTAAGTTGCTTTATCTTTCAGATTCTTAATGACCAGTTAACAAAATGGGGTGGGCTTCTTCCCTGGGTTATTATGAGAATTAAATAAGAGAAGAGATGCAAGGCAATTGATATGGTGTTTGGCACAGAGTTGATGCTCAAGAATTGGTGAGCTGCATGGTATTGCAGTTAAGAGTATGAGCTTTGAAGCCTGACTAGGTGGGTATGAAATTTTGCTCCATCACTTACCAGCCAAATAACCTTGGGTGGATTATTTAAACTTCTCTATGCTTTGGTGTGTTCATCTGTAAAATTAGGATAATGACTATGGAGTGCTTTCGAGGATTGAATAAGGTAATACATATATGACATGTCGAACAGCTTCTGGTCCATAGTAAGTGCTCAGTAAATGTTAGCCATAATTATTAATGGTATTATATGGACAAAGGACAGTACCAAGTGTTTCAAGAGATATATGGATGAAAAAGACATGGTCCAGCCTTTAAGTGCTTCCAATCTACTGGTGGCATGGGAGTGCCTTCAGTTCTCCATGCCTAAGCAATAATGTCAACAAGATCAGGTTCAATTTTAGAAGCAAGGGGTGTGGCTGAACCTGCAGGGGAGAGTGCCAAGGCCCTGGCTGTGGGCTGCAGATAACAAACAATTGTAAACACCAAATGTTGAACACTGCCCCAGGACAGGGACTGTGCTATGTATTCAGTGCACTGTGTCAAGACTCGTCCAAACTCTTGTCTTCTCTCCCATGTTACCTTTAAGGATACTGAAGTGCAGAGAAGTTAAATCATTTAGAAAAGCTAGCAGAGGTGTAACTAAGAATCTAACCCAGCTCTCTCTGAGCCTAAAACTAGGGTGACCTAGTTTATCATCCAAAGTGGGGCACTGTTGAGAGTGAAAGGGGGATTGCTGTTAGCAATTGTGTCGGGACAATAGGCATAAACAGGAACTGTCACAGACAAACCAGGATGTAGGATCACCCTACTCGAAACCCATGAACAATCTTCTTGCCGGGCCAGGCTGCCTCTAAGACCAGAACACATGGGATGTCAAAGAGAAGACAGGAGCCTTCTCCCCATCTTGCTTGTGAAACTCCTTGCCAGTAGTTACCTGTGCCGAAGCAGCCACAGTATGACCTTGACCTCCAAGAGACAGGTGCCTTGGTGCATGCCTGCACCTTCAGTGGGCATAAATCCCACTTGGAGATCTGTTACATGGTAAGAAAATGTGATTTAGGGGTGTCTGCTAACTGCCGTTGCTGCTGCTGTGAGCCTACCATTATTCCTGTAATACAGGTCATTAACATTCACAGAAGCTTAACTACGGCATCTCTAACGAGCAGAGTTATAATATACAGTTTCTCCATAAATACCCATTGATGCCGACACTCATTCTCTCTTGGTACAGTAATTCAGCTTTTCTGGATAAATCATTATGTTGAGGCTCTCTCTTTCTCCCTAACTGCCGTTATTAGTGGTTGCAGGAGAGTAATGAACAAACTCTAGTTTAAGGAGAGAGAGTGAGATAAATGAACTATCACAGGGAATAAGAAAATATATATTGGTGACAATCCCAACCCAAAGCATGCGTAACTTGTTTTTTTCAAGAAAAGACGCAATAAACCAACATTTTCTGAGCATGGCCAGGGAGCGTGCTAAGTGCCGGACAGGCGGGATCTAGTCCAGTGATTCCCCAAGACCGCATGGCATAGCAGCTATTTGTGAGGCTTTTGAAAACACAACTTCCTGGTTCCCACCCCGAGACATTCTGATATGGTGAGGCTTGGATTTATTTATATAGGTTTAAAAATCTGCCTCCACTGATTCCAATACTCAACCAAGTTTATCTAGTTTATTTAACATGACAACTATTATTGCCTCCATTTAACAGACAAGAAAATTGAGGTTGAGTTGCTGAGGGTAGAGGAAAATGAAAAGTCTGACCGTGAAGGATAATTCCCTTGATTCTCTTTTTGTGCATAAAATGTCTCATGTGAAGGTGACATTGACCCTCAGTTTTTATGATACTTTCTCCCTTCTCCACCTCCCATCTTCCCACCTCTCTAGTGTTCTGTCAACATATCATCCTGTGTCTTTCCAAGAGGGCAGCAGTGCTGCTGTCCTCTCTAGTATTAGTCCTCTTTGCCATTATTGCGTGCCATCAGCTCAGTACTCTGGTTTTCCCCCCATTTACTATGTATTTTACGTTATGTTGTTGCTTCCACTGTCGCCCAGACTCAGGCCATCATCACAGGGATAGCACTTGTTATGTCACGTTATGGTCACGTCCTCCAGAGAGGACTGGGGTGGACTGTAGCAGGCAGGCTTCTAATCTGCCTGCCGTGGCTGCTCCTTCCTGAACCCTTACTGCTCACCCTACTCCTAAGACATAGGTCCTTTCATGCCTTTTTTTCTCTTCACAATAGCACAGGGGTTCTTAATAAGGGGTCCGTGAGCTTGAATTAAGATTCAAGAAAACATTATTCCTGTGGGGATGTGTTAGTGCAGGTGTGATATATTTATTAAATAATACACAGTACAGTGTGGATTTAGTAAGGGGTCTGTGGTTTTCACCTGACTGGCAAAGGGGTAAGTGGAACAAAAAAGGTTAAGAACCCCTGCTATAGCGTAATGGTTAAGAACCCTCCAAAGCTAGGAGAGAATCCTAGTACTGCCACTCACCAGCTGTATGATTTCCTACACGTTAATTAATCCTTCTGTGCTTCTGTTTCCTTATCTGAAAATGAGGGTCATCACAGTGCCTACATTTGTCATGAGAATTAAATGAGTTAACGTATATAAGCACTTAGAATAGTGTCTGGTATATACAGAGGAGGCTCCATCTCAGCAGTGGATGTTACTACCTGGCCAGTAAGAGATGAGGTCTTAATATTACTATTTGACCCATTCCTTCCTCTCTCTTCAGTTGATAATGTTCTGTTTGTTCCTCTTTATGGATTTGTCAAAACCAGAAATAATGATTTCATCCACCTGTGGCTTAACCAAGGAGATACTGAGTACTTTTAATTAAAAGGCCTTTTCCTAGTACAGAAATAGCAAATCTATGGGTAAAGAGAGGGTGTCTGCTTATGATATCATTGAATAATCTAATAAGATCTCATTGAATATGCCATCTGCTTGCCTTAGCAACAGGGTCCTCAGAGATAAGGCCTCTAGTCCCAGAGAATAGGCAGGGAAAAAACCCAGAGCCCTGAAGACAAAGTGGCAAACGTGGAGGCCCCTTGTGCCTGTAGTTTTATGTGCTTTTTTGTTTTAATTTTACAGTTTCTGCAATACTGGAAGTTACCTCCTAGAACCGGGCTCTAGTCGGTTATTCATTGTTCCGTCCTAGCGAATGCACAAATATTGTTTAGTGTCCACTATGTGCCAGGCACTGTGCTAATGCGCATCTCTTAGCTCAGGTTACATTCCACAAGTGAACAGACAGGTGGAGCAAAAAACGCTATGAAGAAATGCCAAGCAGGGTAAAGTAAAAAGAGCTGGAGGCTGCTGCTGCCTTAGGCAAACAGAGAAGTCTCTTCAAGGAGGCAACACCTGAGACAAGATCTAAATTAAAAGAAGAAACCAACCCAACCCAGAGTGTTCTAAGGACAGGGAAAGGCAAGGGCAAAGCCCTGGAGGCATGAATGAGGCAGTGGGGTGGGAGGAAAGGAGAGACACTGGTGTGGCTGGAGCATGGTGCGGTGGTGATGGGGAGCATGGTAGGCAGTGAGTTCCGAGAGGGAGGTGGCAGCTCAGTCCTGAGCAGTGTTATAGGCCATAGTAAGGGCGTTGGACTTTATTCCAAGTGCAGTGGAAGACCGTGGAGGGAATTGAACAGGGAAGTGACCTGATCTGATATTTTTTTTGGATCCCACTGATCTGTGGGGGGGTGAATTTAAGGTGGCAGGAAAAAAATGCTGCAGAGGAGATGAGAGGACCACACCAATTTGGGATTTGTTCTAGAGATGGCATCAACATTTCTTAATGGTAGATTGGGTGTCGGGGTATGAAAAGGAGAGGAATCAAGAGTAGCTTGTACATTTGGGGCCTTGCACAGCTAGGTGTAGGTCAGTGGCCTTTACAGAAATTGGGAGACAAGGAAAGAATGGGTTTTGGTGAGGGAATCAAGAGTTCTTTGGACACATCAAGTTTGAGAGGCTGAACAGTATGGAATACAAGTGTTTCACCAAACAATTGCTAGCAACTCAGGAAGGTAAGACTATCATATATTTGCCAGACTTCAGGTAGCAAGGAATATCTCCGATTGTCTTGAATAGCTTACTCACTTGAGAGCTGAGATTAAGATGCTATCAAATATAGAAGGGCTAGAAGAACTGCACTTCCCTGTGCTTAAAACATTTTCTGGGACATGACAGAGTGGATGTGACATCTTTTCTGGGGTTTTTAATGGTAAATGCCCAGGCTCTGTGAGTGTGTGTGTGTGTGCACATGGACATACAGGCCGAGCATTTGAAACACATCGTATGGACTACTATACCCTCTGTGACAGTTTGAAGTTCTTTTATGAATCCCAAAGAGAAAAAGATAATGTTTTTACACTAATCCATTTCTGTAGGTGTGGGGCCTTTTGATTGGACTGCGTCAGTGAGGTGTGAGCCAGCTTGGGTCTCTGCCCTCTTGCTTGGTCTGATATGAATGAGACACAGAGAGAAAGGAAACTGCCATATTTGATCTGGCTATGTGAGAGAAAGTACTCCAGGTTAGCCCACAGCCGAGCTCAAGGAGAGAAGCACCGAGAGGCTCTAGAAGCTGAGGCCCAGGAAGAGATGGCTGATAGACCACAGCTGAATTCAAGAAGAAAGTAGAGAGAGACTGACAGACCTGCCATCTTGCCTGATCGCCACATGGTAGGACTCTGGGATCATCAGTAACTGACTTTGGTGAGAAAACATTTCTGATGGTGCCTTGATTTGGACATTTCATGGCCTTAGAATTATAAGATTTTCCCCTACTAAATTTCCCATTATAAAAGCCAAACCATTTCTGGTACTTTGCATCGGCAGCCCTGTGGCAATCTAAGACACCTCCATAGAGAAAATCATGTTAGTACCAAGTTTCTTTCTGTTTAGTTTTCTATTCTGTTGTATAAGCAAGTTCTTCCATTCATTTTTTTCTATCTGTTCATTCAATATAATTTCCTTCTATGTGCTAGCCACTGGGCTCAAAGATGAATAAAATAGTTTCTCCTGCAAGGAACTTACCATCTCTATAAGGTTATAGTCTGTAGTAGAGAAGAGGGAAGATAATAAACTGATAAAATTGGACTTGTGTGATGCCCAGAGGAGGATCAACTAATCCATCCTGAGGGCCATGGAAGAAGGTTGTGAGGAGGAGGTGACAGTAGACTCAAATCCCTAGAGATGCGTTACAGCTCTCATGATGAATGAGGATGAAGGCATCCAGTCAGAGAGAATAGCTTGTTCTAAGACCTGAGAGAATAAGAATGTGCTGAAATACCCATCTAGAGGTCATGTGAAATCATGACACAAAGTTACAAACTATTTGTAAGTTGGACAATCAATCAGAGAATTTTCTGGATAATGCTCTAACACATTTCCCGTGGACTTCAAACCTCTAGGTTGCCTCCAAGTCCACTGTATTGGTGAACATCACCTGATCTGATCTTCAGAGCCCTGTGAAGTAGCTATTTACATTACAGTTTTACAGATGAGCAGGCTGAAGTTTCCTTGGGGGCCTTAATTTCCTTGTGAGCCAGACTAAATGGTTTCTCTGCTCTCAGTTACCACCATCTCCTCTTTTTCTGTACAATTATAAGAGGAATCGTGAAGAGATGGAAAAGAATTAGACTAGGAGTGGGAACTGCTACTAACATTATCATGATTTTCAACAAGTCGGAGGCCTCAGTTTCTCCACCTGAAAAGAACATAGGATTGAGTTGGGTTGAAAATCTCTGCAGTGCCTTCTAGCTCTACTACTCTGCAATTCTGCAGTTCATAAAACAGTTCAAAGTGCCATCAAGGGGAAGCGGGAGTGGCTCAGTCAATAGAGCCCCCGTTTACCATATGGGAGGCCCCGGGTTCGCTTCCCAGGGCCTCCTTGTGAGGGCAGGCCAGCCCGTGCAGCCTAGTGGGCTGATGCAGCAAGCCCTCACAACAGGAAGCGGGTGTGGCTCAACCGATAGAGCCCCCGTTTACCATGTGTGAGGCCCCGGGTTCGCTTCCCGGAGCCTCCTTGTGAGGGCAGGCCGGCCCGCGCGGCGCGAGGGGCTGATGCAGCGGGACCTCACAGCGAGGGGAAGATAAGCAGACACGGAGAAGACACACAGCGAATGGACACAGCAAGCACAAGCAGCAAGGGGGGGATAAATAAATAAAATAAAATAAATCTTTAAAAAAAA
>JAQZBX010005702.1:0-55527 GCA_029593785.1 Cabassous unicinctus
AAATTAAAGAGGAAGAAGAATGTGCAATTGTTCTCTTTCTGTTTTCTCTCTGCCTTTCTCTCACTCAGGACAGAAGAATTGAAAGCAATGCAAATTGAGTCATCAAAATAATCACGCGATTCATTGACACATCATCATTAAACAAGTTACTTAATTTGTTTGATTTTTCCACTGATAGAAGTTGCACATTTATAGATCAAATGAGCCTGAAGAGTCACGGTCCAAGGTAATTTCCTATTTCTGCTTCCTCACTTATTATAAGAATAGCAAAATAAAATTTCAAGGGGGATGAAAAAATGTCTAATCAGACAAGAGTGATGCAATTTATCCTCAGGGGCTTTTCAAGATACCCTGGATTTGAAATTTGTAGTCATCTTATTTTTCTTGTTTGACTACCTGTTTTGCCTCCTGGGAAACATTTCCATCATCATAGCTGTGATCAGGGAAAGCCGTCTCCACTCTCCTATGTATTTCTTCCTGAAAAACTTGTCTTTTCTGGATATGTGCTATACCTCTGTCACCATCCCCAAGGCCCTGGTGACCTCCCTCTTGGGCTCTGGTGTCATTTCCTACTTGGTGCCTGTAGCTCAGCTTTATATGCTTATTATACTTGGTTCTACTGAAAGCTTTCTGCTCACAGCCATGGCCTATGACTGGTGCCTGACCATTTACAGGCCCCTGCTCTCTGCTCTGAACTGGTCATCATGGCCTGGCTCGCTGGGGTCATATATTCAGCCTTCCATACAGTCAACACTTTCTCCCTCCCCTTCTGTGGACCCAATGTAATTGAACATTTCTTCTGTGACATTCATCCTGTCATGAGACTTTCCTGCAGTGCTTTCCATGTCAATGAGGAAGTGTCTTTGCTGTTAGCAGCTGCATCATCATGAGCTCCGTAGCCCTTAGAATTGTATCCTATGCCTGCATCATCTCCACAATTGCTGAGATTTCCTCTGTGGATGTAGGTGGAAAGCATTCTCCACCTGTTCCTCTCATCTAACTACAGTTATTTTGTTCTATGGAATTGGAAGTTTTATATACTTGAGACCTGCCTCCCAATACTCCCCAACCCAGGGTCACCTGGCCTCCATTATTTACACCATTGTCACAGCTACCTTGAACCCTGTTATCTATTGTCTGAGGAACAAAGACATGAAAGGTGCGCTGCAGAAACTGTATTGTTGAAGAAAACATTAAGTATTAGAGAGTTAAAACTTGTGTACTCCTCAGAAGTTTAATTACTCTTATTGGACTTGAGCCTCACTTCATTATTCATCATCCCTTTATCCTCTGCTATTTTACGCTGGTGACCAGGCCAATTGCAGGTTATCACCCCATGTCACTGCATTGTTGCTTCTCTTCCCTTTCTAAACAATTTTTCTCCCTAGTGTTGAATCGGCTCCTCTAACTTAGCCACATGTAAATATTGATATTTCTTTATATTCTACCATAATATTGTGCTTTTGAAAAAAATATCCTACTTTTACCTAGTATATCTGGGAGTATTCATATCCCTTCTTAGCTTTAATTATTACTATCAAATCTTTATCATCATTCTCATGTAATGACTCCCAGTCTTGTATTTTCAACATTCTCCTCACTATGTTTATGCAAATATGCAATAAAGCACTTCATTTTTCACACATCAAAAAAATGTTTTCATTTCAACTTTGTTCTTTATGCTTCTAAATATACTTGGTGTATAAATTCTCTTTTTCTTCAGAAATATAACAGCAATCTCATATATTAAATCTTTTCACAGTACAGGATTCTTTTTCTCTTTTCTGGAATCAACGATGATGATTTACTTCAGTGCTTTTCAACAATAATTTATTTCTCATTAAAGTAGTATTTTTTTATCTAAACAAGAGTTAATATGTTAATCTTTTAATTAGGATCAATCAAAATGTACATTAATGTGGCAAAGTGGTCTTAGTGCTGAACACAAGTCTCTCCTCCTCCCACACCACCATTTTTTCTGATGTAAACCCTTATATAAATATTTCAGAATCCCTGGTGAATAATTGAAATACTATTCTGGCTCACCTTCTGGCTAGTCCTCCTCTTCAAAGCTTTGCCAACAGAGGTGCAGGTTATATTTCTAAAATGTGGATCAACACCTTCCCTGAAAGAAATAAAGTCCTTTAATCTCTTCTGCCACTTCTGTGATGTAAAAACTATATTTGTGACATGATTTATATTACCTTTCATCATATAAAACTCATTTGCATTTATCCTCACCTTCATCCACAATCTCAACCCATTACATCTCAAGACATGCAGGACTGTTTCTTCATTTTCCTGCTTTACAGTAAGCACTGCTTGGAAAACTCATCATTATTTCTATAAAATTCAAATGCCACTTTCTCTGTGCCATGCAAATTATTTTCTGTGATAATTAGGAGATCATTACTTGGACACACAGTTCTTTAAAGGTTCTCCAAAATGTGACATACTTTGCTGCTTTGTTGTTGTTCTTTTTATATTAATGCCTTCCAGTAGGTAACAAGAACCCCAGGGCTAGACATCATGCTTCTACTTCATTTATTTCCATGTCATGAATCTTTTCCTCTCATATATTTCATGTAGAAATATATGTTTACAAAATATTTTCAGATCGGGGGGACAACCAGCTAGATGGTGGCAGAGTAAGGTACTCCTAGAATCAGCTCCTGCTACAAGGCAGTAAGTAATCACCCAGAGCTAACTAAAGTACTTGTTTGGGGGCTCCAGGAGACCAGAAGTGCATCCTGCAGCATCCTTGAAAGAGTGGAAGGAGGAAAATACCCATCTGCACAGAAGGTTCATAAATAGACCACTCCCTGCCAAGGAGGCCAGTGCCCATCCTCCACTGGAGGCACAAGCCCACTCGGGAGCTGTTCTACAGCTGAAATTGGAAGCTCCACTTCCCAAAAATGGGGAAGGAAGAGACAGTTGAGCACCAACTTCAGCTATTGAACTTCAGCGGGCTAAAGTATAATCCTAAGAACAGCTAAAATTTGAAACTGTCCAAGTCAGAAAGAGGCTGGTAGCCACCATCTGACACGAGGGAAAATAGGGCTGACTGAAAAATCACAGTGCTGGCAGGGACTGGCTTCTTTACATCTAGATCAGATTGTAGCTCTAGCCTGAGCCCCAGGCCCACCTCAGACATGGAGGAAGCTGGGGGAGCTGTGCCAGCTTCTCTGGGAAATAACAGGCCATGCCATGATCATCCTTCTTTGGTGGCCTGCAAGATACCCCAGGAGCTATTCTGTGGCAGGAATTGGAAGCTCCATTTCCCAAAAACAGGTTAGGAAGAGATGGTTGGCCACCAATTTCAGCTACTGATTTGTAAATTCAGCCAGCTAAAGTATAACCCTTAGAACAGCTGAATATTGAACCTGTCCAAGTCAGAATGAGCTTGGCAGCTGCCATTTTGACTCCACCCCTGGCATGTGGGGAAATCATGTTGATGGTAGAGACTGATTTCTTTCACCCAGATTGGCTTGCAGCTCTAGCCCAGGCTTCAACACCACATCAAGCAGGGAGGAAGCTGGTGGGCCCTGCAATAGTCTATCCAGGTAACTGCAGGTATATTTGGCTGGCACAGACTGAATAATCAGAAGTCTACTGGGACAACTGTGGTCATCTTGGACCTGTACTAAATAAATTGCTGCTCACACCTGCAGCTCCATCCCTGCCCCAGGCAGGAGAAAAAGGGGTGTGAAGCTCCATCAGGCTTTCTGGGCAACTACAGTCTAGGCCTGCATGACTTGGATTATTCAACACGGCTGTTGCTCTATCCCTACCTCTGGCAAAGGAGAAAGCTGGGAGAAGCTTCATCGGTCCTTGGGGCACTGAGGGCAGCTTGAGCCTCCACAGCTTACAGCACCAACTACATCCTTGGCTCCTACTACACAACCAGCAAAAGGAAGCCCTAAACTAAAGAGAAAAATTGCACACAGAATAAATACTCTAGTAAGCCAGATGTCAAGGCGCCAACAAAAAATTACAATCCACACCAAGAAACAGGACGATATGGCCCAGTTAAAGGAATAAGATAAGCCTCCAGATTACATAAAAGAGTTGAGACAACTAATCATCGATGTTCAAACAAATCTCCTCAATAAATTCAATGAGATGGCTAAAGAAATTAAAGATATTAAGAAGACATTGGATGTGTGCAAAGAAGAATTTGAAAGCATACATAGAAAAATAGCAGGTCTCATGAGAATAGAAGGTGCAGTAAATGAAATAAAAAATACAATGAATTCATTTAATAGCAGATTTCAGGAGGCAAAAGAAAGGATTGGAGACTTGAAGAAATTGCCTCTCAAAGTGAACATACAAAAGAACAGATGAGGAAAACATTGGAAAAACTTGAACAAGTTCTCAGGGAACTAAATGGCAGCAAGAGCATGCAAACATACATGCCATGGGTGTCCCAGAAGGAGAAGAGAAGTGAAAAGGGAAAGAAGGAATATTTGAAGAAATAATGGTAGAAAATTACCCAACCCTATTGAAGGACATAGATATCCATATCCAAGAAGTACGACATACTCCAATCTGAAAAAATCCAAATAGACCAACTCCAAGACACATACTAATCATAATGTCAAATGCCAAAGACAAAGAGAGAATTCTGAAAGCAGCAAGAGAAAAGCAATGAATAACATATAAGGGATACCCAATAAGATTAAGTGCTGATTTCTCACCAGTAACCATGGAGGCAAGAAGACAGGAATGATATATTTAAGATAATACAAGAGAAAAACTTCCAGCAAAGGATCTCATATTTGGCAAGATTGTCTTTCAAAAATGAAGGCGAGTTTAGAATATTCACAGATAAGCAGAAACTGAGAGAGTCTAAAACCAAGAGACCCACTTTGCAGGAAATACTAAAGTATGTGCAACAGCCTGAAAAGAAAAGACAGGAGAGAGGGACCTGGAAGAGAGTCTAGAAATGAAGATTATATCAATAAAATCAATTAAAAGTGTCAAAAGAGTGGTTAAAATTAAATACGACAGATAAAACCCAAATATTTAGGAAAAAACTTAACCAAAGATATAAAGCACTTGTATTCAGAAAACTACAGCTCATTGTTAAAAGAAATTTTAAAATGTCCTAAATAATTGGAAGAACATTCCATGCTCACAGATTTTAAGACTAAATATCAATAAGATGTCAATTCTACTCAAATTGAAACACAGATTCAATGCTTTCCTGATGAAAATTCCACCAGCATTTTCAAATAAATGGAAAACATGATTATCAAATCTGTTTGGAAGGGTTAGTGGTCCTGAATAGCCAGAAACATCTTAAAAAGGAAAAGCAAAGATGGAGGACTCTCATTTCTGGACTTTAAATCATATTACCAAGCTACAGTGGTAAAAACAGCATGGTACTTAAATAAAGACAGACACATAGATCAATAGAACCAAATTGATAGTTCAGAAACAGACCCTCACATCTATGGTCAAGTGCTTTTTGACTAGCCTGTCAAAAACCAGCCAGCTCAGGCAGAACAGTCTATTCAATAAATGGTGCTGAGAAAACTGGATATCCATAGCAAAAGAAGGAAAGAAGACCCTATCTCACATCTTATACAAAAATTAACTGAAAGTGAATTTAAAAAAAACTAAATAAAGAAGCAAGAACCATAAAGCTTCTAGAAGAAAATGTAGGAAAATATATTTAAGACATAGTTGTAGGTGGTGGATTCTTAAAGGTGATAAGAGGCAGACTGAGATGGACTACTGATATTGTATGTAGAAGCTTTAATTAGCTTTACTATGAAAGTGTGGAAATGTACAGAGTTGATGGTAACACATTATAGTGAGTAACAGCTGGTTTACAAATGGGGACGTGGCTGAAAATGGTAGTCTAGGATGTCAATGCCAATTAACAGAAAGAGAATAATCTAGGGTCTGAATAGCACAGTAAACCTAGAGGTAGATGAGGACTGTGGTTGATGGTACAGTTGCAAGAATGTCCTTTGTGAGCTAAAGCAGATGTACATCACTATTGCACAGTGGTGGGAATGAGGAGAGGACTGGGGAAAATACAACTGGAGTGACCTATGGACTGTGGTTAAAAGTAATATTTTAATATTCTTGCATCTATGCTAAAGACGTACTGTGTTGATAATGGGGGAGTATAGAAAATGTGTGCCAAATGTATGCTATGGACCTGGTAATACTCAAATGATATTATCCCATAATTTGTAACAAATATTCCACCACGATGTGGTGTGTTGATAGCGGGGTGTTGTTTGGGAATTCTGTATATGTGCACAATTGTTTTGCAAGTTTACAACTTCTGTCATAAAGATATATTTTAAAATGATAATAGGGTGGGTTTGGGGAGAAATACACCAAATGTAAGATAAGGACTGTAATCAGCAATAAGAGTTTGGCAATATTCTTTCATAACTTGTAACAAATGTCTCATGACAATGCAAGGTGTTGGTGGAGGGTTGATGTATGGGACCCTTGTATGATGTTATGAATGTTTGCTGTGTAAGTTCACAACTTTTGCTATACATTTATTGTTTACATATGTTCACGTATAAATGATATAAAAATAATAATAATAATAGGGCTGGTTGGGGGAAAATACTTTGATTAGTAGTAATATTTTGAGAATGCTCTTTAATCATTAGTTAAAAATGTTTAACAACAATGCAAGGTATATGTGGTAAGGTGAGGTATGAGAGCCCTGTATGATGTTATGTATGTTTGTTTTGTAAGGTCATAACTATTGCTATACACTTATTGTTTCTGTATGTTCATGTATGAGTGATATACTTCAACAAATTACATTTAAAAAAATCATGTCAAAAAAAAAAACCTTACTGATATAGTTGGATGTCTCCAGATCAAAGGTTCCTCAGTTAATTTTTCCCTTAATCTAAATATATACTCCTAATATACTCCTAATATAGACTGAATGTTTTTGATTATTGCATTTATTATAGGCAATTAGTTTTAAAAATGGACATGAGGAGATATGTATCAAAAGATCTAAAATATACAAAATTTCTTAGTAATTGAATTAGCATAAGAACTATGAATGATACATTATGAGGCAGATTGTAAAGGAAAGTTGAGAAAATTACAATCATGAGCAAGTTTCAAAAATCTTTCATGAAAATTAATCTTCAGACGGAAAAGTAGACATTAAAGAGCAAAAGAAATGGGATATTCAGTGTAGTTTTTACTAGGAACAATTTTTAACATTGCAAGAAATTAAGAACCACTTATGGTTTATCCATATTTGAATACATTATTAGAATTGGAACCTTATTATGTTTTCCATGTTTAAATTTTGAAAGAAATAGCTTCTAAATATCACTGAGGTAATAAGAGGCAGATGTAAATCCTGAATCTCACTTTCCTAGCCCCATTTATTTAATAATCATGATTCTGTGTGAATGGTAAGATGTAAGGTAACTTTAGTATAGGGATAGTTGAAAATTTGTACAGGTGGAGGAGAAAAATGCAATAGGAGGAGATGGCGAATAGGAGATTTCAAAAGATCAATATCAATGCATAGTTTGGATAAAGCAAATTTAAAAAATTATTAGGAAGTCTGTTATGGTCCAATAGCTGTCATTTAGGTCCATACTTTATCACTGGCTATTGATATGATATTTAATAAAACAATGCTTAAAGTATTTTCTCCATAAAAACAAGCATATGAGAAAAAACAGGCATATTTGAAAAGATTATTCTAGAAAATAGTTTGCATGAAATATTGTAAAATGACACTAAAAATTCATTAGAATATAACTAATGCAAGGAAATAAACATTTCATTATTTTTTCATAGAAAATATTAACAAACATTTTATAATATTTAAGACAAACTCTTTATACATAATATATTAATATTTATATATTGAAATTTGAAACTAATATTTTATAGTTATAACACCTCTAATTCATAGTTACCAAAATATGAAAATTAAATGATACTGAAATAAGACCCCCCCAAGTGAATTTGTTTTAGAATTGAAATGATAAGTAAGAATGAAAGAAGACTTCTTCATAACTTGTAATACTTCAAGACAAGCTCAAGTAAAATAATTGTAATTAGAATAGTTATTTTGAATGAAGAGATTTTAGCAAAATCTAAAATAGATTATAGTTAAGATATCTGGAAAGACCGTTAGCTCTTTAAATACATGCAGAGCAGAGTGTAGGATAATGTCTGGGGGAGTCAGTCAGGTGAGATGCATTCCTTAATTAATGTGTGCAATGGAGAAGGTGAAGTAGAGTGTCAGAAAGGGGACTTTGGTTACAGAAGGCAAAGGAAATAGGAATTCATTTGATTCTGAATCAGTTAACACATTTTACAGACTATGGGACAAAAGAGGAAAGAAAGGGCCCACATTAATATTTTATAGAACAGCTGAATGGAGGACTGGAGAATTATAATCTGTCTGGTTTCAGTAGGATTAAATCTTTCTGAGAAGACCTTCAGAACCATTTATGAACTTTGTACAGAAACAAATTCTAGTCTGCTGGCCAACAAGGGAAGACATCAGAAGTCATTCTTGTTCCAAGGTCCAAAAGTGAATCAGCCATAATCAGATTGTTCAAACAAATATGCTGATAATGAGAATCACTTACAGAACATGCCTGTGACAGCTATTTGATACTGAAGAAAACAAGGAAATCAATCGCTGGGTATGGCCAGGCAGAGTTTGAATAAATATTTAGAGAAACAGTGTAAGTATGATTCAATAACTGAAGGATTATTGTATCTGTATTTCATTTAAAATTCATTCATGTGCTTAGATTCTCTGATCCTATTATTATTGAAATTAATATATATCATCAGAGCTAGAAAAGAAAATGAAAAGAGAAATATGTGCATTCATTAACATCAGAATATTCACTTTTGTGCATTTCTTCTATAGAAATTCTTCTTTGAAGCCATATATTGATACCAATAGTCGCATTTTATTTGTTAGTGATGTGCAATGTCTCACACTGGTTGTTAGCAGCACCTTATCATTTCATTTCATTGGACTGCAGGATTATCATAAGACCTAGAAAACTTCACCATCTTCATGGAAATCCTCCACATGGATATATCAAATTCTCGGTAGGTCCAAGTTTTGAGAGGTCTACTGTTATTAGTGCTTTATCTGGGGGCACTGACTTGAAATCTCCTATTATTGTCATTGTAACTGATCCACAGCTACACTCCCCAATGTCCTTCTTTCTATGCAATTTATCCCTCAGATCTTTGAATTTCAGTTACAGTTCCCATACCATATATGATTGTATTGTTAATATATACTGCCTTTATGTTTATATCATATATTAATATATTTTCAGTGGTACTTTGGATGTATTCTGTGGAAGCACCTAACAAAATTTTAACTAGCTATAACCCGCAGCTGGCAATTTTCATTTTATTTGTAA
The DNA here is from genome assembly GCA_029593785.1 of Cabassous unicinctus. Taxonomy (NCBI): domain Eukaryota; kingdom Metazoa; phylum Chordata; class Mammalia; order Cingulata; family Chlamyphoridae; genus Cabassous; species Cabassous unicinctus. The sequence goes on from JAQZBX010005702.1 coordinate 9,417, forward strand.
TGTCTGTTTGATTGCTGTTTTTGTTCTGATTGCAAATAATGCATCTCTTAAAAATCTCCTCTCAGTCATGTTCTACTTCATGGTGTCCCCATTCATAAACCCCACCATCTATAAACTGTAGTACAGGGAAATGGGCATTGCTCTAGGCAGAACTTTCAATAGATGTTATGAGTTCCGTTGCAAGGATTTTGGATTTTAAAATTTTTTAAATCAAAATCTGAGAGCAGTTTAATTTATACTTGACATGTTTTCTCAAGTTTGAATTTCTTGGTGCAAATATCTACTGTTTTGTTGTTTGTATATTTTGCATTATGCACATATGTGGTAGTAATATCTCTGTTTCTTAGAAGTTTATATTTAATACTAGCACTGAATAATTCATGAAACTTTCTTTAAAAAAATTCCCACGTTGTTAAAACACTTTGGGAAATGGTTAGGATTATATTGAGCAAAAAACAAGAATGATATTTTATGGAGAGGACAACATCTTTTGTATCAATATTTTTTGTATCAATGCTTAGTTATGCCTTTAAGAGGATATCAAGGTACTGGATACTGCCAAACTTGAAGAGATGAGTATGTGGGCTTAGAAAAACATGTTTAAATTGCTTTTTTTTTTGAATTCAGTTTCATACAGTATCTTGATGGATTAATAAAGCAAATAGAACAGAGACACAACTGCAGAATGAGGAAAGTATTAGGTTACAGCACTGAAATCTGACATTAAACTTGTTATTTCCTGATGAATTTTTACTAGGTTTTTAAAAATTTTAATCACCAATTTTATTTCTATTTCATCATTAGGAAAACATATATTCCTGCATATTTTCAATTTTAATTTTATTTCTATATTATAAAAATATTCTACAAATCACTTAAAACATTCTCAGTGATTATAAGGCTTGAAAATATGTACATCTTATACAATTTCCCTTAGGTCTTTTTAGTATTAGATTTATTTTTTCTCATGCGAAAATAAAGATTCACAACCATCCTTAATCTCTTTGAGTGTATTAACAAGAAGTTATAAAATACCCCTTTGTAAACTTAATTTTCTCATTACATTTAGTTATTTAAAATGCTTCTCTTATTATTCAAAATCTTGATTTCTTCAAATGCTGTGTAATCTTGAGGTGTCTCTTCAAAACCATGAAGAAACTAATTGAAATTTGCTTATATTGTCTGTAGCCAGGAGCTATTTGTGTAGGGTGACTTTTTAAAAAAATGCTGTGTGTGTGTGTGTAGCTGGCAAGTATTTCATTATTCATGGGTGGCTTCTCAAACTAAAAGCTTCATTTCATAAAAATTAACTGATTTTTCTAGACAAAAAATGTATATGCTTTCAGTAATGAGGAAGTCTGAGAATGTTGGCTTCTACTTGCTGCCCTTGTGTTCTTCCATACTTCTTACAAGCTTTTCTAAAAATTGTTCTAACATATAATGTAAAATGTTGCAGTTTATCTACTTACCTCTTAGCAAAGGATTGGTAATGTTTTGGGGGAGATTCAAGGACTCAGGGACAAGCTTAATACCAGCTAATAGTAATAAAATCCTAAATGAATTAGAATCAAACTTAATGATTAATTATTTAGCTTTTATGTTGGGATTTTTCTGGCTTTTTAAATGAATCCACTCCAGTTGTGACAAAATATGATTTGTGAGGTATGATTTAAATTTTACAGAAATAAAACTAATGGGGTCCGCCGCCACTGTGCTACCCACTGCGCTGTTCCGCCGCCCGGGCCTGGGCCGCCTCATGTGCCAGGCGCGTGCCAACAAGGACCCCGCCGCCGCGGTCCCCACTGCCCGCCAGGGACAGAGTTCATTCACCTTGGCCTCACCCATGCAGGTGGTCCTCAGCGGCGCCAACATAAGGCAGGTGGACCTGCCCATGCAGACAGGGCCTTGGGCCTCCTGGCTGCCCACGTACACACACTGCAGGTCCTTCAGGCAGGGCTGCTTGTTGTCCATGCTGAGGACGGCACCGCCTCCCAGGGCCTCGTCAGCAGCGGCTCCCTAGTGGTGAACCCGACACTCCAGTGCAGTTACTGGCCCAAGAGGCCGTGACGCTGGACATGTGGGACCCGGAGGTTGCAAAGGCGAACTTGGAAAAGGCGCAGTCGGAGCTGCCAGGGGCAGCGGCTGAGGCTGCGCGGGCAGAGATCCAAATTGGCATCCAGGCCAACGAGGCTGTGGTGAAAGCCGTCTAGTAGCCGCACTGGACGCCAAGACCTCCATGCTCAAAGTCACCTCCACCGACCTGCCCGGCCTGCGACTCCCATTAAAAAGCAGCAAGCCCACAAAAACAAAACAAAACAAAATAAAAACCTAATGGAACCTTAAAAAATATGAGATTAGCCCTGCAGTAATCCATTAATATAAAGATAGCCCATCTACCTGACTTAGGCAATATAAATGGCAAAGGTATGGACATGTGTGGCTTCAAAAAATGGATGATTCTTTGCCATAATCTGTTATCTATTTGAAACATGGGTAGATGCTGCACCATTAACGTAAGTGAAATTTCTTTTTTTCCAATGTTTGTGCAGTTGTTTAAGCACCATTTATTGAAAAATGCATATTATTGGTACTGTACTACTTTACATTATCTTTGCCTTATATGAGTGTTCCAGTATAAGGGATTCGTAGTTGTCTTTTATTTTGCTGTTTTGTTGTCTATGTTTACTTCTGAAACCAAAACACATAAATTCAAATGAATTTAACATAAATTATATTTTGGAAAATCGTACTTAAATTGAAAACATTTTATTTTCTTTATGACCCAAAATCTGTCATGGAAACCACATTGAAATTGTTGACTTTAAGATATGTATTTATTAAATTAGATATATAATATTTCTATTTAAAAAGTAAATAAAGCTTTAGGGTAATAATTCTATGCAGAGTGCAATATTACTGTTATGTTATTGGAGAGAATTATGATTTCATGAGAAATACATACCATATGATATGTTTTTATTAGGAACTGGAATTAATTCAAGAGTTGAGTTAGAGTAATAAGCTTTTTTTTTTTTAATTAACTGAAGGAAATATGCAATTTTTAGGTAACAAGTATGATAAGGTGGAAGGGGGTGACTGGGCAGTGGATGGGGTTGATGGTGCAGTGATGTGACTGGGTTCAATGGTGTTGGACTATGAGGGTGAGCAGGGTGGGGGTTTGGATAGGACTATCCATGGAATTGGGGGTAGAGCTGGAGAAAGAAGCAGGTGGACTCTGGGATTTGTAGGTCTCTGGTTAAAGCTACAATGGTGGGAATGTTCTGAAAAATATGGCAAGGGAGGGCAACTGGTGCAGGGAGTTGGGAGTGGGGGAATATGAGGGATAGGGCACACTTGGGGCATGCTTCTGTGGAATATGAAAGTGTTCATCTTGTCATAGTATGTTATTTCAGTGGGAGAAGACCTATACAATAAACAAGAAAATAGTAAACTCTCATCCTGGGGATTCCAGCTATGCTTTCAGAGAGAAAAAATCTTTTGAGAAAATAGACAATGCCTAATAAAAGAAAAAAGACCAATAAATCAAGCCCTCAATATTATTGCATGTAACTATGAACCTTATTCTTCAAAAATTGAAATTTAGTGGTTACCGTAAGTTCTGAGGAAAGGGGAAGGGGAGAATAGATGGAACATAGGACAATTTTAGGGCATTCAGATTGTTCTGCATGATCTTGCAATGACAGATATAGACTATTTAAAATTTTGTCAAAACCTATTAAACTGTACAGTGCAAAATGTGAACCTTAATATAAACCATTGACAATGGTTAGTAGCAATGCTTCAATATTTGTACATCAATTGTAACAAATGTACTATACACATGTACAATGTTATTAATAGTGGAAATTGGGATGGAGGAGGGTGTTGGGTGTATGGGAATCCCCTATATTTTCTACATGACTTTTCTGTAACCTAAAGCTTCTTTGAAGATACAGTGAAAAAAAAAAAGACACTGGGGAAAACTATAGAAGAAATTTTCGCTATATATAAAAGATAACAGATCTTGTGGTGATGAAAGTCATATTCAAAAACATTTTATTTTACTTTTTAAAAATGTTTTATTTTTACTTTTATTTTTGTTAATGTATTTTATTTATTTATTATTATTTTCATTTTATTTACTTACATTTATTTGTTTATGTTTTGGCTTTGCTTTTGGGGGGCTTTGGATTGCAGAAGAGACACAACTGTGGCAGAGATGGATCACTGATGTAGGTGTGGTGATAGGGGATGTGTGGGTAGGGGTGCACTTGGACATGCCTCTATATCTTCAATTGGTCATGTGGTAGTCTCTTGGTGGGTGGAGATTCACACAATAACCAAAAGAATATTAAATTCCCATTCTTGGAAGGCCTGTTACATTCTGTAATATAGCAATAAGAATCTGCAGAGTGCAAGGGCAGTGCCTAGCAAAGGAGAACAAAGCATTACTCCAGGCCCTTGATATTGATTGTTGTACTTATGCATCTTTTCTTGTGAAATTGAAACTTAGCCTAGTATTGTATATTGCCTAAGATTTACCTCCTGAAAGAATCCTTCTTAATCAAAGATGGTCTCTCTCTAAGCCAAACTTAAAATATAAACACCCTAATTTCTCCCCAGCATTGGACATGACTCCCAAGATAAGCTTCCCTGGCCCTGAGGGATTACTACCAAGTGTCAACTAGTGATTCATTTGGAAAAAGGCCTTGACCAAAAGGAGGAAATAGTAAATACAATTCATTTTTTATAGTTAAGAAATTTCAAAGTGAGTCTGGAGGTCATTCCAGAGGTTACTCTTATGCATGTCTCAGCAGGATCTCATTGACTGCCACAGTAAACAGTACCTCAAACAGCAGCTCTCCTGGCATCTCTAGAGACATCTAGACATGATAGGCAGGGCAGACAATCTCAGAAATTTGGAACCCTGTCAGTGGGCCTTACTGTGGAATATATGCTTCCCAATGTAACAGAGTTAGACTCATTTATAATTTCCCTACAAATGACACTTCTACCTTTTTTATTTGAACCTGTAATGAGCACTATACTCATTAAATAATTCCCAGAGACTTTAATCTCCTGTGTATTTATATGCTGATTGAGCCCTGAATCTCAGCAGAGTTGCAACACCTACTCTCCATTTCATTGTACTTGCCCAGGACAACTATTAATAACAAAAGGATGATGATGGACAATTCCCATCCCCCAAAACAGAGTTATTTATAGTTGCAAGCAAGACAGTTCCATCCATCTGCCCCATGGGATCTAAATTCCCTCTCAGTCAGAAACAGAGTGGGCATCACCATAACCAAATCCTCAAGAATGAGGAATGAACAAACAGAAGGGGGGAAACTATGGACTAAAATAGAATTAATATTATTCTAGCAATGGAAGAACTTGCATCATTGATATAAAGGCAGCAGCCACCAGAGGTTCTGAGAGGTGGGAGAGGGAAGAATAGGTATTACATGGGACATTGTGGGCTCATTGGAATTGTCCTGCATGACATTGTAATGATGGATATAGGCCATTTTACATCTTGTGAAAACCTATAAAATAGTGTGGTGCAAAGAGTAAAACATAATGTAAATAGACCTTACTTAATAGCAATGCTTCAGTATATTTTCATCAATTGTAACAAATGTACCACACTAATGAAATATGTTGTTACTGGGGAAAATTGTGGGAGGGGTTAGGGGTGGGGTATATGGGAATCCCCTATATTCATGTAATATTTATGTGATCTAAAGCTTCTTTAAAAATGAAGAAATTATTCATAGGTTTTGACAAGATTTTGGCCTGTATCCATCATTACAATATCATGCAGGACAATTCCAATGACCCCACATTATCCCATGTAATAATTATTCTCCTCTCTCCCTCCCCTCAGAATTTCTGGTAGCTGCTGCCTTAACTTTCTTAACCATAAGAAATGAATTGTATTTACAATTTCCTCCTTTGGTCAAGGCTTTTTTTCCAAATGAATCACTATTTGGCAATTGGTAGCAATCCTTCAGTGCGAGGGAGGCTTATCTTGGCAGTCATGTCCAATGCTGTATTAGAGTTTCTATCTCTATGTATTTGCTTATTCTAATTATTTCAAATCAGGTATATCATACACTGTTTGTCCTTTGTGTTTGGTTTATTCCACTAAACATGATGTCTTCAAGGTTCATCCATGCTGTCACATGTATCAGAACACCATTTCTATTAATTGCTGAATAATATTCCATTGTATGTAAATGCCACATTTTATTTACCAATTCATCGATTGATGGACACTTGTATTGTTTCCATCTTTTGGCAATTGTGAATAATGCCTCTATGAGAATTGGTGTGAAAATTTCTGTCCAAGTCCCTGCTTTAATTTCTCTTGGGTATATATGTTACAAGAGGAAATACTAATATTTCTATACATTATTTAAACTTCTGTGAACCTGCCAAATTGTTTTCAACAGCTGCTATAACATTTTACATTCTCATCAAAATGATGAGTGTTTCTATTTTTCCACTTCCAGTCCAACACTTATTTTTTTTAAAGGTAACCATTCCAGTGGGTGTTAAATAGTATCTCATCTGCCATCTTTTGTCATTTTTTTAAAATAATTTGTGTTATTTGACTTTTTTATTGTTGACTTTTAGACTTCTTTATATATTCCAGATACTAAACCATTAATGTATAGGCATTTTCCAAATATCTTATCCCATTCTGTAGATTGTATTTTTATTTTCATGAAGTTCATTGATGAAAAAAGTATTTAATTTTGATGAAGTCTCATTTATGTATTATTTTCTTTTGATGTTCCTGCTTTTGTTGTGAAGTTTAAGAAACCATTATCTAAAATTGGGATCTGAAGATGATTCCCCTTTTTTTTCCTAAGTGTTTCATATTCCCTGGGTTTATATTTAAGATTTTGTTTAATTTTTAGTTAATTTTTGTATATGGTATGAGGTATGGTTCCTCCTTGGTCTTTTTACATATGGATATAAAGTTTTTGTTTCACCATTTGTTGAAGTGACTATACTTTCCCAATTGAGTGGACTTGGTATCCTGGCCAAAAATCAATAGGCCATAGATATGAGCATTTATCTGTGAACTCAATTCAATTCCAGTTGTGTATATGTCTGTAGTTGTGTCATACTCATGCTTTTAAAAATATTTTATTGAAGTATATCAATCACTCATGAACATACATAAACAGTAAGTTATAGTAAAAGTTGTGAACTTGCAAAATAAACATGCATAACATCATATAGGGGTCATATACATCACTCCACCACCAACACCTTGCATTGTTGTGAAATATTTGTAACAATGTATTGTCAAAATATTACTAAGTATAGTCCACACATTACCTTTGGTGTATTTTTTCCCCAACCCACCCTATTATTTTTAATATATTTTTATTACAGAGGATGTGAACTTACAAAACAATCATGCACATGTTTAGAATTCTCATACAACACCCCTTTACCAACACACCACACTGTGGTGGAATATTTATTACAGATTATGAGATATTATCATCAGACTATTACCACTAGCCATGGTCATACTCTTTTGATCACAGTAGTATTTTATGACAAATTTTAAAATAAGGAACTGTGAGTCCTCAAAATTTGTTCTTCTTTATCAAGATGTCTTTTGGCTATTTGGAACCACTTATGCTTCCATATCAATTTGATTAGTAGATTTTCCTTTTCTGTAAATTGGAATTTTGATTGAAATTCCATTGAATCTATAAATCAATTTGGTTAGAATTTTTATCTTAAAATAACATGTCTTTGAATCCATGAGCATGGATTATACATTCAGGTCTTCTTTCATTTCATTTAACAATGTTTTTAACTTTTCTTTGCATTAGTCCTTTGCATCCAGGGTTAAATTATTTCCTAGATATTTGATTCATTTTCTTATTAATGTAAATAGATTTTTCATTAATTTACCCTTCAGATTATTCATTACTATTTTATAGAAACACCATCATTTTTTCCTGTTGATCTTGAACCCACCAATTTGCTGAATTCATTTAGTAACTCTGGGAGCTTAGCTGTGGTTTTATCATGTTGTTATATACACAAAGATCCTGTCATCTGCAAATGGGGAAAGTTTTACTTCTTTTAAAAATTTGGATGCATTTCATTTGTTTTATTTGCTTAATTGCTCTGACTAGAAATTTCAGTACAATGTTGAATAAGAGTGTTGAGAGTAGGCATTCTGGCCTTGTTCCTAATCTTAGAGTGAAAGCTATCTAACACTATTGAATGTGATGTTTGATGTAGGATTTTCATATATTCCTTATATCATGTTGAGGAAGTTTCCTTCTACTGGTAGTTTTCCTAGTATTTGTTTCATGAAGGGATACTGGATATGTCAAATACTTTTTTGGCATCACTTGAAAGCATCATGTGATTTTTCTCCTGTCTTCTATTAATGTAGTCTATTCCACTGATTGTTTTGTTATGCTGAACCACACTTGTATATATTGGAAAAATTCCACTTGATCATGGTGTATAATTATTTTATACAGCTGTTGGATTCAGTTTGCTAGTGTTTTGTTGAAGATAGTTACATCCATATTCAAAAGGGGTATTTATTTGTAATTAACTTTGTTTATAGTTTCTTGATCAAGCTACGATATTAGGGTGATCTGGCCTCATTGAATGAATTAGTGAGAGTTCCTGTCTCAATTTTTTGGAACAGTTTAAACAGGATTGTTGTTAATTCTTCTTGGAAAGTTTGTTAAAATTCTGTTCTTATGTCATGTGGTCTTGGAAACTTTTTTGTTTGGTGGATTTTGATGACTGATTCAATGTCTTACTTGGTATTGACCTGTTGAATCTTCTATTTCTTCTTGAGTCAATGTAGGTAGTTTGTATATTTCTAGAAATTTGTGCATTTCATCTAGGTTATCTAACTTGGCTTATGGTTGCACATATTAACCTCTTATAGGATCTTTTTTATTACTGTGGGGTCAGTAATAATGTCCCTCCTTTCATTTCTGACTTCAGTTTTTGTGTCTTCTCCCTTCTTTGCAACTTTAACTAAAATTTGTCAATTTTATTGATATTTAAAAGAAACAACTTTTGTTTCCCTGATTCACCCTATTATTTTTTAAATTCTCTATTCCACTTATCTGTACTCTGATGTTTATTATTTTCCCCATCTGCTTGCTTTTGGTTTATTTTGCTTTTCTTTATCTAGATCCTCCAGTTGTGAGGTTAGGTCTCTTATTTGAGCCCTTTTTTTTTCGGATGTAAGTACTTAACCTTTTCAGCATGAACTTGCTATATCCCATAAGATTTATTATGTTTTGTTTGTTTTCATTGACCACAAGACATTTCTTAACTGCCTTTGTGTTTTCTTCTTTGACAGTTTGATCATTTAAGAATGTGTTAATTTCCATATATTTTTAAATTTTTCTCCCTTTCTTATTGATGTCTACCTCCATTCTATTGCATTTGGAGAAATACATGCTATAATTCCAGTATTTTTAAACTTATTGACAATTGCTTTGTAGCCTAACATGCATTAACCTGGTGAAATGTCAACATTTATTTCATATGTTTTGGACATCTACTGTATGTTTGGATTGACCTCTATATCAGTAATTAGTGACCATCTTTGTTCCTTAAAATAGATTTTTACTTAAAGTTTATTTTACCAGATATTAGTATAGCTAAGATAATTCTCTTTTTGCTAATATTATAGTCATATTTTTCCCTTCTTTTCATGAACAGACCATTAATATCTGAATTTTAGGTGAAACTCTGGTAAACAACATATAAATGTGTCATGCTTTTTTGTCCATATGGCTTTAATAATGATTGATGTGATGAATGCACAACTATGTGATTATACCAAATACCATTGATTGTACACTTTGGATAAATTGCATGTTCTATTAATAAGTATCAATAAAATTGATTTGTTTAAAAAAAAGTTGCTGTGGCTCAAAGGTGTAGTCTAGGCATGTAAATGTCAAATGAAACTAAACTAGAGGATAATCAAGGGACTATATAATGTAGTAATTTTGGTGGTGAATGAAGAATGTGGTTAATCATATAAATATAAGAATGTTCTTTTATTCCAAGGTGTTCAGAATATGGTGAAAAATGGGAATATTACAAATAATCTAAGTTATGGATGATAGTTAACAGTAATAGTGTAATATTTTGCAGCAATGGCAAAGAACATTTGATATCAATTCTAAATTTTAATAATAAGGGGGTATGAGGAGTTATGGGATTTTTACTTTTGGAGTAATTGAAACATGCTAAAATTGACAGAAATGATGAAAGCACATCTCTGTGATGAAAATGGGAGCCACTGAGTGTACACTTTGAATGGATTTTACAAAGCATATGATTGCTTAACACAGTGAATCCTGTGGGACTGTGATTAACAGAACAAATATGATAATGTTCTTTCATGAAGCATAACAAATATATATATAATAATAATAAAGGGTTTTAGTAATAGGGTGGGTTGGGGAAATACTCCAAATATAAGATATGGACTATAGTTATTAGCAATATTTTGATGATGCTCTTTCATAATCTGTAGAAAATATTTCACAACAATGAAAGACATTGATGGTAGGGTGATTTATCAGCGCTTTGTATGATATTATGCATTTTTATTTTGTAAGTTATACAGCTTTAACTATACATTTATTGTTTATTGTTCATTCATACATGAATGATATTCCTCAAATCAATTTTAAATGAAAAAAATTAATTAACGCTAAAAATTTTCATCACATTAAAAGTGAAGGGAATGTTTTGAATCTTATAGGATGCATCTCCCAAAACACAAGCAAACAGGAAACAAGCATATCATTTCTTAAGACTGAGTAAATACTACAGGATCAATGTTCAAAGATATAATCACTATATATTTGAAGAAAAATGAATGACTATATGAAGACACTAAAACGCAACTATCAAATAAAGAGATTCTTGAGGGAGTTGATGCTTGGAGGAGCGGGATGTCAATGAATTTCCCAATTTTACATCTTGCAGCAAGATGGCAATATTGAACCTACATCATGTAGAGAAACTACACTTCACAATATTACTTACAATATAAGGCTTAAAATATATATAAGACCTGCCTGTTGATAAGATTATTTGAAATATATGCAAACATATATATTGATAATAAATTTGAAACCATACAGATACATAGTATAGATATGAAACAAAACTGATGTAGCTATATAGCTGTGTGCTTTTCACACAGTATACACCTGAAAGCATTGATATATGATGCAGTACTAAGGGTGTTTTGCATCATGATAGACAAAACAATGCTAAATTTATATACACCTACTATCATAGCTTCCAGATATATAATCCCTAACATTATATATCACAAAGGAGAAATTAAAATATCCAAAATTATAACTGTATATGTAAAAACAATTCAGCCAGTATAATAATCATGAGACAACCATCAAGAAAGGTATAAAAGTTTTGAACAGTACAGTTGACTAACTCTTAATGGTGTAGAATGTGCATTCAAAAGTATGTTGAATAGTTTGAAATTTTAAAGTTTGCATTGAGCACACTTAAATAAAACTGGAAATCAATGACAGAAAGGTACATAGCACCTCTAAGAAGCATGTTGAGGCTTTCTACCTTCCTAACATGAAAAAAATGACCTACTCATACCATGACTGTGAAGACTGTGCAACAGTTATTGTAGTGCTTCCTAACAGGCACTTTGTTCCAGGTATTAGTCTAAGTGGTTACCTGTTCCATTTAGTCCTACTCTCAGGTGGCACATGAGGGTGAACACCATTGTTAACCTGCTAACAGGTGGAGAAACCAAATCATCAGAGATAAAGCAATGCTTTGATGATCATCCAGCTCACAGATCACTGTGCTGGGCCCTGGCACCAGTTTCTCATACACTTTGGACAATTTCAGAGGGACTATTTTGTCATTTATCTGTTAGCAATACCATGAGTTTGGTCTGACTATTGAACATCACCCCATTCCTGAGAGAAAAACCCTGAGGATGAGCAGGAAATGTTAGTGTCCCAGGACTGGGCTGAGGCCAGGCTCTGGGTCTCCTACTTTGCTCCTTGATCACAAGGATCCACAGGCAATTCAGCTTAAGAGCCCTCAGTATATTAGGAGAACTGTGATTTTCTTTCTAAGAGATTATCCTTTTATTCATCACCAATTCTTTCCATAAGTTCAAAGACACAAATTTATTTCAAAATAGAAAAGTTCTGTTCAAAGACAGATTTTACTTGGGTTCTGTTCCCTAACCATCTAGAACCAATTATCTCATTGAAATTACCTGTGGGCACTGTCTACTATTTGTGCCAAACCTGTGTTCCCAAGAGTTTTCTTTGATGCTATTGGAGACAACCATTTAGAAATAAACACATGAAATCTCTTTTTATGAGGGAAAGACTCCATTCAGGTTCTTATTAATCTCTACTGAATATGGCAACTCATCTTTGCCTACAGATAAAACATCAGTGGACCCTTACCCGAAATCCTGACTTATCTATCCAATGCAAGGAAAAACAATATTGACTTCTGATGGTGGGTTGTCAACTCTTTTTTCTCTCTCTTTTTTTCCTTTTCTCCAAGAATCACCCCATTTCTTTCTTCCACTGCTGGCCTTATTTTTTTGAGAGAAATTTTCAATGGGATTATTATTAAAAATATAAATATGGAAGTTACTCAAATAATGTGACAAACAACTTTTTTATTCAGTGCAGTAAAAAAATTTCAGTTCAAACAGTTTTAACAGAATTGATTCCCTTTACAAATTGTTGGGAATACCTGTGCAATGATCTAGTTATCTCAGCAGAACTTTGCTGGTTCTCCTCCTGTTGCCTCTATGCTGTTTAACAATAGCATCAGTTTTATAATCTCTATCTGTACAGAACACTTTATGTTAAGTAATATTTCTTTTAACAGAAAATCATATTAGCAAATGCCATGTGCTCACATTTCCTTAGTTCATTGTTTCCATTAAAAATAATAATGATTATATGAATTTAAGAAGGAAGAAATGTAAATGCTGAAGGAATCACACGCTTAATCACTTTTCTATGTTTAGTACTCATTGATTTACTTTTCTTCAGTAACTATACCATTATGACAATGTCTATTTTAATTTTTTTACAAATATTAAACTCATGAAGTAGACCTTTATACAAATTTTATATGAAAGGAAACTGAATGGAAAGAAATTTATGAAGTTCTCAATAGATACATAGCAAAAAAATATCAGAAGCAAGATGTAAAATATATCTTTTCTGAAATTTGCACAGATTTAACTCTGCTATACTGAAAAATCAGTATTTGTAGCTGGAAACCTTCAAGTTTGATGATTGTGAAATAATAAAAGTTCATTCTGTGTTCAGTTTTAAAATATTGATGCATTATTGAAACATTTTGAAATATCCAGAAATAAAGAGTATCATAAGAAGAAAAAACTTTTTTTCTTCTTGAGATCAGTAGATCAGTCTGAAAGTGACACATGCCCTGGCTTCCTACACTTAACAGAGGTTCTCTCTGTTATAAGTAGTTATATTTATTATGAGAAAATTGAAACAACAAAATAAATGTATGACATGCATTAACATTGAGAATTAAAGAGTGAAAATGTAAGCAAGTCCAAAAATGTGCATTCAGTGGATTCAAGTCAAAAAGGAAAACAGACAATTTAACCAACTTCAGAAGAAAACATTTTCACATTATGATTAATAAGGGTTTAGCTTAGGCCAATTGTGAAAGGGAACATTATGAAGGGATTTGGTATGAATACAACATCCTGTAATGAACCACACCTCATGGAATATCTTTCTATCTATGCTTATTCAAGTTCTCAAATATGTCCAGATTTTATAGGAAAACATAATAATATTTAATATAAAACCAAAGAATCAAAACACTTAATGTAGTTAACCATATATCTCTAATAAAGGAATGCACTTTTCCCACAGGTAATATCTACATATCAAGAGGTGCAAATAACCTTTTTTTTTTTAACAGAGAAATCTAAGCATCTATTTAAATTCAAAGAGTACCTGGAGAAGCAATAGACACTTATGTTGGCTTTTAGTGGGAAACATTTATGTCAGTCAAAAAGGAGAGAGAATGAAGACTGGAGTGGTGAATTGGCCTTAGAAATAAATGATTCCATTCACCTCAAGAAAAAAGATAAGTGAGGCAGATGAGTGAAAGTATATAAGATTTTTTAAATATTGAAATTCTAAATTGTATTTGGACAAAATTTCTTAGAATATTTTAAATGGATAAAGACAGTGCACACTGATATTGAATAGAGACTGGGGCGATACACAAATTTTACTTTTCTGGATGGGTTGAAACTCAGATCATAATAAATAAGTCTGAGATGAAGTTATAACATACTGTTGGCTAAGGTCAAGAATATTAAAATATGAAGCAATATAGAAAATAGTTTTGAACAGTTCTCATGGAACACTTAATGATGTATATGTAGGAGATCAGTGGAGAGAAATTTGAGCTCTGGATAATTGTAATTTACTAGTGGATCCAAAAACTGGGGCCTCATGGATCCTAGAGTATCCATAAGGTTTGAATGTTGCTGTACTGGTGAATGCTGAGCCTGAATGAGGATTTTGGATTGATGTGATGGGAAACATTGAATCTCAGTAGGATCAGGAGTTTTGCTGGAGAAAATGCTCCTCGTGGCGATGCACTATCTGAACAGACAAATCTGACACTGAATGCCCACTCTTCCACAGACCTTTACATGGCTTAATAAATGTCCTTGACTTTTCAGTTACCTACTCTTTTTATGCATATATTGCTTCACAATTTTCAGAGTTGTAATGAGAATTGAAGTACATAATAAGTAAATAAGGTAAACTATAAAAGAAATAAAAAATAAATGAAAGGTGGTGCTAATATAGTTTACTTGATTGATTATTTTATCAAGGATATTGAACAAACAATGAAGCTGGAAAACATCTAAGAAGCTATTAAGATTTCACAAGGATATGTTGAACAATAAAATAACAAAATAACAAAATATATATTAACAGGTGCTAGGAAAAGATTATATGTATAGTCAGTGAATATATGGTCATCAGAGAATGGACATTTCAAAGGTTAAATTTCAAATGCATCAGTGTCAAAATTCTTAGTGGGTGAAGTGAAGATTAAAACCTGGCTGCCCATGAATGGATTATATTTGTTTATAAAATTTTGAATAGTCTGGTTTCTCTTCAGATCGTATAAATCTTTCGCCTTTATAAAATTTTGAGAGGTCCTGAATAAATAGTACCCTTCTGTCTTTACTCAGATTCTGTTTTGTCATCATATAATCATAAATATTAATATTCTGTGACTACTAATGATTGAGGGCTGCATAGAAATTATCCATATGGAATATTTTAATCTTCCAGGCAATCCTTTAATTTCTAATAGATCCATTTTATAACTAGTAAGTAATAGAAATATATACAAACATAGGCACGAGCTTTTAAAGATTATATTTTACTGCTACTCCTACCCTGGAAATAAATTTCACAAGCTGAGAGACTAAAGAGCATGAGGAAACATTATGTTATATCCTACTAACCAAACTTAAACTAGAGAGACTAAAATTGGATTACTATGACACAATGAATGTATTTAGAATCATTTATTTTCCATCTTTATTTTCCTTTTTTTTTTTTTTTTTAGGGATT
The DNA here is from genome assembly GCA_029593785.1 of Cabassous unicinctus. Taxonomy (NCBI): domain Eukaryota; kingdom Metazoa; phylum Chordata; class Mammalia; order Cingulata; family Chlamyphoridae; genus Cabassous; species Cabassous unicinctus. The sequence continues at coordinate 25,127 of JAQZBX010005702.1, forward strand.
ATTGGTCTGTCTTTTCATGACCAAGGACAATTATCCTAAGATACCCAACTCTACCACAGTGACTGAATTCCTGCTTACAAGATTTTCTGATGTGTGGGAGTTCAGAGTCTTACATAACATGCTATTTATACTGATGTACTTAGCAACACTTTTGGGAAACCTTCTCATTGTCACAATAACCATGCTCCAACAAAGTCTACACACACCCATGTATTTCTTTATTAGGAATCTGTCAATTTTGGACATGTGCTACATTTCTGTTACATTACCCAAGGCATGTGTCATCTTCCTCCATGACAACAGGGAGATTTCCATGTTTGGATGTGCGGCTCAGACCTTTTTTGTGATTACATTTGCTACAGTAGAGCTGCTGTTTCTCACCATCATGGCCCATGACTGCTATGTGACCATCTGCCAGCCCCACCACTACCCTATGATTATGAACCCTCAGGTCTGTGTACAGATGACTCTGGCCTCCATAATCAGTGGACTGGCCTTTTCTGGAATCCACACTAGCAATACTTTCTAGGATCACTTCTGTCAGTCCAATGTGGTCCATCAGTTCTTCTGTGATATGTCCTCTCTACTGAAGCTCTCATGTTGATAAACTTAATTCCTTTGTGTAGATCTATATTTTCAACCCATATAATTTATCCTTCTTCTTAAATGATTTCCTTTTAAATTCTTGTAATGTGAGTCTTCTGATGATGAATTCAGTCTAACATGAATGTCTGTAAAAGTCAATATTATCTTTATTTTAGAAAGTTATTTTTATTGAATATGTAATTCTATGTTGATATTTTTTCTTTGGGCAATTTAAAGATTTAGCTCCACTTTTTCTCTTCTACATTGTGTTATCCCACAATTTTAAAGATACATGTTTATTTCAATTGAAATTCATAAAACAAAATTGTTGTTTGGACACAAATTAAACAGTGTCCCTCTTAGTTTGCAAATTTGAATTTCGCATGTTTCCAAATTACAAAGAGTTTGAAAAAAATGGGGTTATAATCTTCACCTTGACAAAATAAGAGCTATAAAATATGGGAGAGGCTGCATGAGATCATCTCAACAAGACAAAGAAAATGATCCAACCTATTATTTCCTCAATTTGATTCTACATAACTAGAACCATTTTAGATATAAAGGTGATTAACTCATAACACACAATGGAGGCCTTTCTGTACAATAACTTATATCTCTGAAATTAGTGAAAAAGACTGATAACCTTTTTTGTATTATGGATCACTGTGGCAAAAAGATGAATCACAGTAATCATCTCAGTTTTGTAAATTGTGAACAATTTATAGGATGATATGATAAGTAAATTATATGCAATAATATTCTGTACAGAAACTCCTGGCTCTCCATCCCCTCCAAAGAGTCTGTGGACCTCCTGCATAAAAATTGCAATGACAAATACAGGCCATTATACATTTTGTCATACCTATAAAATTGTGCAAGGCAGAGTGTAAACTACAATGTAAACTACAGCCCATGATCTGTAGCAATGCTTCAATACGTGTTCATCAATTGTAGCAAATGTACCACACTAATGAATCCCCTACATTTTTATGCAATATTTATGCAATCTAAAGCATCTTTAAATCTAAAAAAAAATAAAAACTTTTTTCTGAAGGGATGGGTCCATTTCACATTTTCTAACTTAAGTTCTACAAACAAGTTCCCTGGAGATTTATTGTAGAAAAAGTTTTGTACTCAAACAAAGGTGACAGAAACAGGACATAGTACAAACAGTAAGTTTTTCTACATGTCTACACAGAGTTTGAATATACTAATTGGCACTTTGTTTAACTGAAGGAAATATGCATATTGAGTGAATGAAGGGAAACAGCAGTCATTAACAGCAATGTTCTGGAGTTAATTAGATTGTCTGGGTTTAACTGTTTCTCTATCACTTTTTACTAGGGTGATTGGTAAAAGATAAGTTACCTTCCCATGCATCATAGGAAAAAGAGTGTGTTGAAAAGTCCTTTGCTCTCTTACTGCACAGACAAGGGTACACATAATATTAGATATAATAACTAATGCTCTTCCCCCAAAGTTTTACGTTGGCAAACTAAAAAAGAAAATGTAGAGAGAGCATTATTGGGCAGTAAAATTTAGAAAATGCTGAAGAGGAAGACAGTCTATTAAAAAATGTGGTGGAAAGTCAAAATTCAAATTTGTGAATGTTGGGAATGTGCATCTTGCTTCTCTTTCACAAGCAGTAATTTGAAGTATAATGGCTAATTATATGGGGTTGATTAAAATCCACTATTTCTGCAAAATCTCTCCTCCAAAATTTCTCCCAGTCCCACATTTGATTTACTTGCACTGTTGTTTTAATTTTCAACCAATCCCCTATTCCAAAAGATTTTCCAAATATTTAGAGCCAATGCTCTACCTCAGTACCTCAGACAAAACAACCTTTGCTAATATCCTTTGGAGATAATATTTCAAAGATCTCCTATGTAGAAGGAAATATTAAAAAGATGATATTCACTTATAATTTTCCAGATGCAGTTCTATGCATATTAGGTGTATAAACTCAAATTATATTAAAGATTCCCCTAAGAAACACGTCCAAGCATTATTTCAATTTTACAGTAGAGTAAAATGTTGTAGAGATGGGTTAATTAATTTGCCCAACATTATAGAGTAGATGAATAATGGATCCCACTTGTGAATTCCTCCAGTCTGACCTAAAGCCTGGGATTCACACACTACACTATTTCAGACTCTCTAGAAGGGCAATAGGGCTAAAAGTGATTTCTAAAAAGCACACATCACAAGATAAATGTCAAAGACACAGGACATTTACAGGAAAATAGTTGTAAATAGTCAAAACAAGTGACAAGTATCAGAATATCTGAGAGAGAAAACAAACCAAAAAAAAAAACAAAAAACACCACACACACAAAAAACAAAAAAAAACCTTATAGTAAAAAACTGGTCAAATATGCAATTTTGACAAAACAGAATAAAATGGATTCACAGGAATACTTCAGAAAAGAAATGGGAAAAGTGAGGAAAAGTACAGTGTTATAGGTTCCCTACTACAAGGTTCACAGTGTATGATTAACAGACTGTGACATAAAGAAAGGCAACCCCCATCCATGACCTACATGACTGATTGAACAAACCATAGCCTATGTGCATAAATGCAACCAACCATCTCCTCAAAATAACAAAGGAATCACATGGCAATGGAGCAGAGCAAAATAAGAATCTCCACTCCCTCCTGACCAAGGCTCCATCAGCCCCTCTTACATTCCAAGAGTACATTACTCCCTAGCCCACTACCCCATTAACCATACAAGAGAAAGAATTCACTTCTATGGTCCCCTATTAGCCCCTAATTCATACTCAAATCCTAACCCCCTCTTGCTGATTAACATTTCCTCACCTTTTCAAGTACTGTATAAATTCATTACTACCCCTTCCAGGGGATGGCTGAAATCTATTCTTCAGACCCCCACTGCTGAGCGAACTCCTCAATAAATTTCCTGCCTGCAATCATCAGTCTCCATATCCCAGTGAGTCCCATTTACACTAACATACAGAAATAATAAAACATTGGAATCCCAAAATAGTTAACTATCCATACCAAAATCACTCTGGCATATTGCTAGATTATGTTTAGAAAATAGTCAAAATGAACTAAAAATAAAGAAAAAAAATTATATAAGAGAAGATAATGCATAGGTTCACAATGTCAAATTAAATGAATGAAGATTTTCAAATTTGTGTCATAATTTTCTAAGCAACCAAGGTTCTATATTGTCAGGCATTAAATATGTAAGGGAACTCATCAGCCATTCAATATAGTGGAGAGAATAATAAATGAGTCAATATTAATACAGGAATGGAGACCCTTCTAGTATTTTGGGGATAAATATTGGCTTTGTATGTTGTATCATTTTTCAAAATATTTATTTATTTATTTCTCTCCCCCTCGTTGTTTTGTGCTCATTGTCTGCTTTCTGTGTGTTCTTCTGTGTCTGCTCGTCTTCTCTTTAGGCAGCACTGGGAACCATTTCTGGGACCTTCCAAAGTGGAGAGAGGTGCCCAGTCTCTTGTGCCACCTCACCTCCCTGGTCGCTTATTATCTATCTTCTTTGTCTCTTTCTGTTTCATCATCTTGCTGTGCCAGCTTTCTGTGTAGGCCAGCATTCTGCATGGGCCAGCTCTCCACTCAAACCAGCTCACCACACAGGCCAGCTTGCCTTTCACCAGGAGGTCCTGGGAATTGAACCCTGGACCTCCTATATGGTAGACAGGGGCCCAATTGCTTGAGTCATATCCACTTCCCTGTATCATTTTTAATGTAGAGAAAAAAGACTAAATTATGCTGCAATTATGATAAGTTAGAAATTAAATGTTAAGTTTGTTATAACATTCAAATAATTATATAAATAAAATTGTAAATGGAAGAGAAGATAAGAATTATAGCTATGATTTTTGTTTCTTTAATCTCTGATAGCAAGATAAATAGATTTGAAATATTTAAACAAATATAAAAACACTGTATTTCATTATTCATTTCAAGATATAGATGTTTAACATTAAAAAGATAGGTTAGTAATTAAAATACACAATCTATCAATTCATTTGTTTAACTTCTATTTATTCTTATGTATTTTTGTTACATTGTTAAGTAAAATTAATTGTAACATATAGAGTTTTAAAGTTTCCTCTACCTGTTTTCCTTTCTTTCTTTCTCCCTTTCTTACTTCTGTCCAGGATTTGTTCTCGTGATCTGTTTATGTCTGAAAATATATATGTGTTTAGGCAAAGAGAGAGCTCTTTAATTATATTGGTCAGCATTTTGTTTGTTCTTTTACATATTTAGTTTTTAAAAACTGTGTTATTTTTCCAATAGGAAAAAAAGTTATCTTTCTTAAACACAGAAATCTTAATCTGAAAGTATGCATTTGAAGTTATTCAATGGAGGATTTCTTATAATTTTTTATATCACTTTCTGTCAATAGCTAAAATTATTCCTTATATTTGCAATAAATTTCCATATTTCCAAAATAATCACAATAGAGTATATATATGTGATAAAGAGACAGAGGTATATATATCAAATTCAGTGGTGACTTTAAAATGTCATATTCATGGTTGAATTTTAATTTCATCTTTGTATTTCTGTATTTTTCTGTGAGTACTTACTTGGCTTGCCAATTTCACTCTCATCAAAAGGCATATTTAGATATTTTAATTCAAGAAGGATAATTACTGGATCTCAATGTATGAATCAATAATTTAGTCTTGTATCTCACTTTACTCAGGCTGCTATAACAAAATTTGTCAGAAATGTTTGGCTTAAACAACAAGAAGTCATTGTCTCAAAGTTGCAGGATAGAACTCCAAAATCAAGGTATCGGTAAGCAATGTTTTCTGTGAGTCTGAAGCATTCTCATGGTTGCCCAATCTCTGCTTTCATAACTTGGCAATCTGTAGATTATATCTTCTCTTATGGATTCTTCCTCTGTGCCCAAATATTCTTTGCTTATAAGAACTCCAGTCATATTGGATTGAGGCCCACTCTGTTTAGTTTTGCCTAATTTTAAGAGTATCTTGAAAATCCCATTTAGAAATGTGTTCACACCCATGGGATTGGGTTTTGGATTTGAACATGAATTTTGGAGGAACATGAGTCAATATACCACACCACTAAAAGGGATATTAATGTCACTTTCTCTTATCCCAAATCCTCTTAATTTCAGACTACACAAACAATAAGTTGGAAAAATTATACATGCTATAACTTAGAATTCCACAAGTGAGGTAGATAATGCCACTAACAACAAAACTTCTCCCCCCAAAAATATATGAAATTGGAAAGGGTCTACTTTGAAAAAACATAGCTTCAGATTGTCCTCTTAATGTAGAACATGTGCAGTCTAAGGGGAAATGTTCTCTTACATTCCTAGAGAATTTTTTTGGTTTTTTAATATTACTTAATGTGCTAGGAAATAACTTTTTAAAAATAAAGATATTAGGAAAATGTGTTAATAATACAATATCTGATTCTGTTTGTTTCTTTGAATTTGAAATGAAATTCCTCCTTTTGATCTGATTTGAGAATATTTGATCCCAGATTAGATAGATGTGGAGTATAAAGTATGATATTATTTTTTCTTTTTTATTTGCCTCTGTTTCAGTGCTCCAAAGTGTGATCTCCACATTCTTAAATGTGTTGTACAGCCAGAAAAAAAAATAGAGGCATACCTGACACTGGCAGAGCTATAAATGACAATGACAAGAATCATGATATACAATGATGATATATCAAGGAGTAGTGCAGATCTGGAATGATCACTTCCACAGAAAAGAATAATCTGCATTCCAGCTCTGGAGAATAATGTAAGGTAGCCATGAAAACTGAGCATTCCTGCATCAACATAATTGTATATTCCAATAAATTCCTCCACAGGAATTTAATACTGCAGATCAATAAATAACTTCATTGTTCTTTGAGAAATTAAAATCTTCCAATGTATCTGGGCAGATGCTTATTCATCTCAGCAAAAGCCTGCTTCTGAAGACAAAGTTAGCTCATGAGGACTTTCCCATGACACTTAATATATCACATTTATGTCTCAATCTGACTGTGTTCCCCATTCTTAAGCTATTATGTCTGAATTTTTCCAAATCACAAATACTTGATAGCATTTAAAATCCTGTCTTAAATAGTTTCATCTCAGAACCCAAAACCTTTGTAAATATCCTTCCTAAGTTACTCCTTCTGACAATTTTTAATATGTTGTACCCCCTTGATTCAGGAAATTTAATAAAAATCTTTGATCATCATTTTTGCATGGTGGTCTCTGTACAATAAATTTACCTATTTGTTTAATGTTTAAAAAATGACAGTAAATCACTATTCTGTAATTAATCATTTAATATGTGCTAATGCAGTATCATTTGTAGTGAAATTACAATTTTTTATAAATCCACCAGTGTGAAAAAAGGTATTGTTTTTCTTCAGTACATGTCTATGTGTATAAGAGAGAGAAATATCAAACGTAATTAAACCACACATTAAAGGACAAATAGTGTATGGTTCCACTAATATGAAATAACTAGAATTATGCAATTTCATAGAGACAGAAAGCAGAGTATGTTACTGGTGTGGGTAGAAGGGGTAATGGGGAGTTGATGCCCAATATATGCATGGTCTCTACAGTGATAAAAAGTTTCAGTAATGGATGGTGTTGATTGTAGCACAACATTGTTAATGTTTTTAATGCAACAGAATTGTATACTTGGGAATGGTTGAGATGGCAAATTTTATATTGTATATATATTACTACAATTTAAATATAGAGGTGGCTGAGACAATGAAAATTAAATAGATTCTGGATTGGACCTAAAATAATGCCCAAATAACATTATTTGGAAAATTGAAAAAACTGGAGTACAAACTGTATACTTTAAATCAGTGTTAAGTGTTTGAACTTGATAATTGATCTCAATGTGGTTCCATAAGTGAATATCCTTGTTCTTAAGAAATATACATGGAGGAGGCGATAAGTTAGATTATTTACTACCACCCCAAATGAACACATTCTTAACTTAAATTCATTCCTGTGGATGTAAAACCATTGTAAATAAGACCTATTGGCAATGTTATTTTTGGCTTAAGTTGTGGCCCAACTGAAAATGGGTCTTAATCCTATTACTGGCAGCTTGATGAAGAGAAGTGCTCCAGGAGGCGGTGAAGCTGGAAATCGGTGGAACACAAAGGAGAAAGGAAATGACATTGCCATGTGCATTGCCATGTGACAGCAAAGCTAAGAACCCAAAGATCACTTCCAGCCAACCCATAATGCCACACTCTTATAGAAGAAAGCATTGCCTTACTTATGCCTTGATTTTTCACTTCCCCCAGCTTCAAACCCACAGGCCAATAAATTTGCATTGTTTCAGCCAACCTATTGCATGATATTTGTTTTAGCAGCTGGGAAACTATGAGAGAGGTATTTAATGGTGAAGGTGCACGATATGTTCAACCTAGTCACAAGTGTGTCTATAAATAGACAAGTAGACAGACAGATATTCATAGACACAGATATTCATAGATACAGATATAAATTTTTGACAATAAGCAGAGATAGATAAATGATAGATAAACTAGATAAAGATTGAATGATATAATGAATGAGAAAAATATTTTTAAAATGTTAATTTTGGGTATCTGGGTAGTAGGTATATAAGAGCTGCATGTACTTTGGGGCTCTGAAGTTATGCAAATATGTATATTTATAATTTTAATGGTTATGTCCTATGATTAAATTGACCCCTTTTTCAGTATATAATGACCTTTTTTGTCTCTTGTAAAAGTTTTGATTTAAAGTCTATTTTTTCTTGTATCAGTACAGCTAACTTAGCTTTATTTTATTATCTGCATGGCTTATATTTTCCATCCTTTCACTTTCAATCTACTTGTATCTTGGAACTTAAAGTGAGTCTCTTATAAACAGAACATACTTGGGTCATGGTTTTCCAATATACCAACCTTTGCCTTTTGAGTAAACAGATTAATACATTTATATGTTAAGTAACTAGTACTATGCAGGGCTATTTGTTCTGTGTAAGCCTTTATTTTTTTGTCCTCATTTCTTCCATTGATGCCTTCTTTCATATTCATTTGAATTTGTGTATTTTACCTTTATGAGTCTCTTCTCATTTCTTTCTAAAAATATTTTTTGATGTATTTTGCTTTGAATATGATTTGATATCAATTCAACTTCAATTGCAGACAAATACATCATTCCTTTAGCACTTTGTACTCACACATTTTTAGGTACTTGTTACAAATTCTATCTTTATATATTGCATTCCTAAGCCATAGATTTATTGTTTTCTTGGCATTTACATTTCAGGACTTGTGAAAAGTAAAAAAGAAGAGTTATATATAAAAGTATACAAAATGATAGTACTGACATTTGTAATTAGTCATATGGTTACTTTTACACATGATCTTCATTTCTTTAAGCTTCTTAAATCCACTGTCTAGTTTCCTTTCCTTTCAATTTGAAGAATTTTTTAGCATTGCTTGTGGGGCAGATCTGGTTGTGATGAACTACCTCAGCTTTTGTTTATCTGGTAAAGACATTTTTTATTAAATTTTTTTGAAAAATAATCAACCATGCAGTTAATTCACAGTGTATAATCAATGATATTAGGTATAAACACAGAGTCATGCATTTAGCACTATAATCAATATTAGTGCACTTTACTCCAAAAATAAATAAATAAATCAACAACAAAAGACGAGTGCAAAAAATCCCTACCCCTTGGTAATCATCTCTCAATCTCTCTATCCTTCCCCTGTTATACATAACTGCTAATCTATTTCCATCTCTGTACTTTATTTCTATTTACATTTTGTATAGATGGAGCCAAACAATATGTAGTACTTTTGTCTAGTTTTATTCACCCAGCATGTTTACTTTTTTTTTTTACTAGTAATAGAAGATTGTTAAATTATTACTATACACTTCTGTCCATAGTTTATTTTGGTTGAATTTTTGCCTAAATATCCCTCTGGTGTCAACTTCTTATAATAGTAACATACATTTTTTCTGTTTCAGAGAAAAACATTTTATATATGCACTAGTAACCATTGTCTTAGTTTGCCTCAGGGCTGCAAATACAAAGTACCAGATATGTATTGGATTTTATAATGGGTATTTTGTTAGAGGAAACTCTTGTGGTTTTTATGCTGTGAAATGTCCAAATCAAGGCACCATCAAAGATGCTTTTTCACTAAAGTCAGCTACTAGTTAGCCTGGCATCATGCCATGTGGCAACACAAGATGACAGCTGAACTCTCCTGAGGTCTCTGCATTCCCTTCAAGGCTCACCATCTCCTAGAGCTCAGCTGTGGGCAACAAGGCATATGACTTGTCTCTATCCAGTCTTCTTCTTCAGCCTTGGCTGCACTCCTTTCTCTGAGAGTTCAACTGTGGCCAATCAAGCATATGGCAGTGCTTACCCCCTCAACTTTAGCTGCACTATGCCTCTCAATTTGATTATATTGATCAATGTGTCTATCTTTATGCCAATACCATGATGTTTTGACCACTGTGCCATTATAATAAATGTCAGGGTAAAGAAGTGTGAGTCCCCCAACTTTTTCTTCTTTTTACGATGTTTTTGGCTTCTGGGTACCTGTTTCCCTTCCCAATAAAACTGGTAATTCACATTTCTATTTATGTGAAGTAATTGTTGGAATTCTGATTATGCATTGATCTATAAATAATTTTGGATGGAATTAAAATCTTCATGATATTTAGACTTCCATAGATGAACAAGGAATGTTTTTGCATTTGTTTAGGCATTCTTTAATTACTTTTTAAAAAAATTTATTGAAGTATATCACTCATTCATGAACATACATAAACAAAAAGTGTATAGCAATAGTTGTGAATTTACAAAACAAACATACATAGCATCATACAGGGCTCTCATACCTCACCCTACCACCAGCACTTTGCATTGTTGTTAAACATTTTTAACTAATGATTAAAGAGGAGCCACAAAATATTATTTTATAATATTATATAATTATAATATTTTATAAAGTATTTTCCCCCAACCCCCTCTATTATTAATATTATTTTATACCATTTATATATGAACATACATAAACAAAAAATGTATAGTAAAATTCGTGAACTTTTCTTTAATTACTTTTAACAGTGTTTTTATAGTTTTCTGAATACAATTCCCTTGCATATCTGGCTAAATTAATTTCTAGATGTTTTAAACTTTTTGGTGCTATTTTAAATGGAATGTTTTCTTGATTTCCTCTTTAGCTTGCCTGTTATTAGTGTAGAAAAACAATACTGATATTTGCGTATTGGTCTTGTATCCTGCCAATTTGCTGAAGTCATTATTAGCTTTTGTGGCAGTTTGAGATTATTTTATGAATTTGAAAAAGAGAAAGATTTTTTGAACTAGTTTATTCCTATGAGTGTGATACTCTTTGATTGCATTAAATTTGGTTTTTGTCTTTTGATTAGATTACTTGATAAGATCATATTAGGGATTTAAATTGAACGATATCAGTGAGTTGTGACTCAGGTTGAGTTTCTGACCCCTTGCTGGGTCATGTATAATTGGAAACAAAGAGATAGACAGACAAACACAGGATAAAGGGAGCTGCCATGCTTGATACAACTTTTTGCTAGAAGACTAGAAGATCACTTAAACAACGAAGCCCACAAGAGACTGGGTTCATGGATCAGCTCAAGAGGAGACAAGCCCTATGCCAGGTTTGCCTACAGCTCCAGAAAGGAGGAACAATGGCGGAGATCACAGTCATCTTGCTTCCTCTCATGGCAGCTGACTTTGGTGAGAAATCACCTCTTATGGGATGCTGCTTTGGATTTTTCATGGCCTTGTAACTGTATATTTTACCAAAAATAAATCCCCTTTATAAAGGATGTCTGGTTCTTTCCATGCACAATCCTTTGACAAACTAAAACAGAAATTGTACCAAGGGTGGGGTTGGGCTGCTGCAATTACCAAAAATGCTGGAAAGGTTTTACAAATGAGTGAGAGGTACTTTTGAAGAATTGTGAGATGCTTCATAGATTGCTTTGAAGAGACTTTTGGTAGGAATATGGGCCCTACTGTTGTTTCTAGTGAGGCCTTAGAAGGAAATGATGAAACTGATATTGGAAACTGTAGGAAAGGCAATCTGTGTTTTAAAGTTGTAGAGAACCTAGCAAGACTGACTCATGATGTTAGATGGAAGGCAGAATTTGAAAATGACAATCTTGGACACTTAGCTAAGGATATTTCCAAAGTAAATATGGAAAATGCAGACTGACTTCTCCTTGTAGCTTATATCAAAATTCAAGAGGAAAGAGATTAACTGAGAGCTGAATTGTTGGGCACAAAGAAACCAGAGATTGATTTAGGAAATTCCAAGCTTCTTGAAATCAAACCTCCAAAAATTAGTGGTTCATGTAAAGACTTCATTAACTTGGAACTTGTAAATCAGAATTGGAAATGCAGTTATCAAGGAAAGACTTCCAGAAAGGTTTACTGTCTGATGGTTTGGACCTCCATTCCCTGCATGATAAACTAAAAAGTTTTTGCAATAACTGTACGAATCAAACCACTGTCAATCAGGACTAAAATGTATAGAGAAGGGAGAGATGGATGGGAAAAGCACTTCAAGAGGAAAACTGAGCATGCTGAGGTCTAGAATTAAGAAATCTTCATCGGCCAAGAGAGGGACCACATACATGTGTATGGAAAGGATGATTTTGCCCAGGGATTTAAAAAGTGTGGATTTCAAACCCACTGTACAGGAGGAGTTTTACCACCCCAGCCTAAAGACCATTTGCAACACATTCCCCATTTGTTAGGGAGAGCGAGTAGCCACCCCACCTCTCTGAGTCATGTGGGCCTGTTGTTCATAGGTTAGGGAATGTTAGGTCACCACCCTATCGCTCTGAGGTTGTTGGGCCTAGGCTTCATTTATTAAGGAGAGTCAGGTTGCCACCAACTTTTTTAGGGCATTGAGTCTGTATGCTATATGTTAGGGAGAATGTTGTTACAACCTCATTATAGTAAAGGGGTTAAGTCTGTTCTCCAGATATTGGAGAAACTATGGCCATTATCCAACTTTTCTTGGAGGGTGAGATCTGGAGCTCAGATGTTGGAAGAGGGAGGAATCAAAGGTATGGCCATTGGTTAAGCCCATGGAGAACCAGGCCCCCCATGAGGCTTTCAGGAGGAAAAAAACCATTTTAAGGATGACTCTAAGATTTAGAAATCTAATGGTGTATGCCCTGCAGATTTTCAGAACTTTTAGGAACCCATGACTGTTTACCTCCCAATTTATTCTTATGATAATGAAAATGTTGATCCTATGTTTGTTCTTTATTTGTATATTGAAAGCAGATAACTTATTTTGTAAGTTTCACAGGGCTACCGCCAGAGGTGAATTTTGACCCAAGACAAACTACACTCTTACAACTAAATTTGCTGTGATTTTGTACTTAGCCTTGCTACTAAAATGATTTAAAGCTTTTTGAAATAAGTCTTTTTGGGATTCAGAGTGTGGAGTGTGTCAGACTGAAATTATCTTATCAATTCCAAAAAGAATAATATTCTTATAAACTAATCTATCCTTCTGGGTGAGATAACCTTTGATTGCATTAAAATCAGTTGAGAGACCTTTGATTAGTTTACTTGATAAGATTGCTTAGGTCTTTAGGTTGGATTACATCAGTGAGCCTTGACTCAATTTGAGTCTTTGCCCCCTTGCTTGGTCTGATATTAATGGAAACATACAGAAAGACAGACTTAGACAGACACATGAATAAGAGAGCTGTGTTTGATCTAGCCATGTGAAAGGGGAGTAGAGAATGGCTTAAAAATGAAGCCCCCATGAGACTGAGCCCTCAGATCAGCTCAAGAGGAAGCAAATCCTATGCCAAGTTTGCCTACAGTTAGAATGGTAGACATACATGCAGAGAAAGGTGTCCATCTTACTTCCCTATGTGACAGTTGGCTTTAATGAGAATGGCCCTATTATGGTTCCCTGATTTGGACTTCTCACACCCTTGGAACTGTAAGTTTTTACCCTAAAAAAAAATCCCCTATATATAAGCCAACCCATTTCTGGTTCTTTGCTTCGGAATCCCTTTGACAAACTAAAACAATTCTACTAGTTTTAATAATAGATAGATATTTTGATATTTTCCAAATATATTATGTCAACAGTGAGAGTTTTATTTTCTCTTTTTCAATTTGGATGCTTTTTATTTCTTTTTCTTGACTAATTGCTCTAGCTAGAATTTCTAGCACAATGTTGAATAACAGTGGTGGCAGAGGGTATCATTATCCTTTCCCCATCTTAGAGGGAAAGTTTTCATGCTCTCCCCATTAAGTTTGGTGTTGGCTGTGGGATTTTCATATATGCCCTTTATCATATTGATGAACTTTCCTTCTTTTCCTATCTGTGAAGTATTTTTTGTCAAGAAAGTGTGCTGAATATTGTCAAATGCCATTTTTTGTACCAAATGAGACAATCGTGGTTTTTGCCCTTTAACTTTTTAATGTGATGTATTACATTTATGGGTTTTCTATGTTGAATCAATCTTGTATATCAGGAATAAAACCCACTTCATCATGATGTTGGATTTATTTTGCTAGTTTTTTGTGGTTTTTTTTGAGAATTTTTGCACTTATGTTCATTAAAGATGTTAGTCTGTAATTTTCTTTTCTTGTAATATCTTTATCTGGCTTTGGTATTAGGATCATTTTGGCTTCATAAAATATGTTGAGTAATTTTCCTTACTTTTGCTTTTTGTAAGATTGTAAACAGAACTGACATTATTATTCTCAAAATGTTTGGTAGAATTCACAGGTGTTCATCTGCTATGATCTTTACTTTGTTGGAAGATTTTAATTACTGTTTCAATAGCTTTATTTGAGATTACATTATTCATTTCCTGTATTTCTTGTAGAAAAAATGTAGGTTGTTTCTGTATATCTAGGATTTTGTTCATTTCAATTGGTTTTATCATTTATTGGCATATAGTTTCTCATAAGAACTTCTTATGATCCGTTTGGTTTATGTGGTAAATGCATAAAGTCACCCCTTTAATTCATGCTTTTATTTATTTGCATCTTCTCTATTTTTTATTTGTTAATCAAGCTAAGGGTTTGCCAAGTTTATTGATCTTCTCAAAGAGCCAACTTTTGCTTTCATTGAGTTTCTCTTGATTTTCTTTTGTATTCAATTTTGTTTATTTTGCTCTACTGTTTGATATTTCTTTCTTTCTTCTTGCCTTGAGATTGAATTGCTCTTTTTCTAGGTCCTCCAGGTGTTCAGTTAGCTCTTTTATTATAGCTCTTTCTTCTTTTTTACATAGTTATTTATGGCTATAAATGTCCCTCTCAGCACTTCCTTCACTGTATTCCATAAGTTTAGATAAGTTGTATTTTCATTTTCATTCACCTCAAGATACTTAGTAACTTAGGTGACCCAAAAACATGAGGCAAACTCTGGCAAAACTGAAAGTAGAAATAGATATCTCTAAAATAATAGTTGGATACTGTGACACACCATTTAGATAAAAAAAATATAACAACTAGAAAGAAGATTAACCAAGGAAACATAAAAACTAAACCATGTGATAAATTAGCTGGGCCTTACAGATATACACAGAGCACTGCATCCTAAATCAGCAGGTTATATATTCTTCTCAAGTGCTCATGGATCTTTTTCCAGTATAGACTACATGTTGGGCCACAACACAGATCTCAATAAATTTAAGTTTGAAATTATACAAAGAACTTTCTCTTATCAAAATGGAAGGAAGCTGGAAATCATTAATAGGAGAGGAGGGAGCATTTTGCAAATATATGAAGGCCAGACAACACACTTATATGCAAGCAGTGGGTCAAAGAAGAAAGTACAAGATAAATTAATGTATTTTATGTCTTTAGCCACATTGTCCTTGAAATCCATGATTTGATTTAGGAGAGTTGCATGACATCATTAATTTTTTCAAGTCTTGTGTTTCATCTGGAGCTTTGATTTATTGCTTTGTCTGAGCCGTGTCTTCCTTTTTTTAGTGTGGCCTGCAATTTTTTGCTGATCTCTAGGCATCTGATCATGATGGTCAATTTATTGTTATGTTCCATTTCTCCCTCTTGCCTAGGGATTACTCTTAAGTAGCTATGTGCAACCACTGTTCTTTGATTACTGGTTCAAATTTTTCTAGGTGTTTAAGATTACCACTGTTCTTTGCATGCACTTTCCTGGTCTGTCAGGTGATGGCACTTGTCAGCAGATCTCTCTACTCAGACACCAGATGCTAGGGGGTAATATATTCATTGTATCCCCACCTAGATTGGTGGCAAAGATGCAATATCCCTCAGGACAGTCTATTTAGAGCCAATCCTCACAAATGAAGATTTCTCAGAAGTTGCTCTCTAACCTTGTGCAGATGTACCCTCCCTCTATCTATGTCATCAGCAACCAGTCCAGTTCAGTAGGGAGGGTGTTTCAGAAGGTAGGTTATCTTTAGCTCTTTTTTGGCTCTCAGGGCAAACAATGTCATGGGCCCACCATCCTGGAAGTATGAGATCCTTGGGATGCAGCAAAATTCACTGGCCAAAATCTGAATTTGTTGTAAGCGGTGTCCCTCACTCTCCCTTTTCTTGAGGAAAAGTACCTTTGCAAACCTCTCATACAGTAACCACTCTCCAGGGACAAAGGACCTACTGCTGTCTTCTCCAAGGTTGGGGGAATGGACTCCAGCAGCTGAGTTTATTCATGGGATCTTTCTAGTCAGCTTGTTACCTTTCCTTTGCCCCTTTCTCTTCTGTCTAGCCTTCCCTTAGTGTCATAAACCCTAGGACACTTTTCTTGACAGTTCCTGCCTTTCCTTTAGCAATTTTTCCCACTGCTCTACAGTATCACTTTATCATTAATGAAGTAGTTGTTCGCCATTTCTACTCTGAAATTTGTTGCCATTGTCTATTTTCTTATACTTTTATCAAGAACATACTCTCTTTATTCATATAGAATTTATGAGTTCCATTGGTATATCTTGCCCTCTGCATTTCACTGTATATCTTGGAATCCATATCATTGATTTAATATAAGTAATTTCAATTCATGACTAGAGTATTATTGGGTAGAGTTATAAATTGGCAGTATATGTATGAAGATCATTCAAATCAGTTTCAGCATTTCCGGATTTAATACAAATATTCATATTTGGGAGTAAATGTATACATTTACACTTATTCTGTGAAGAAGAGATTTACCTGAATGTTTACACTCGAGGGGTAATTTGTTTTTACTAGAGAAATACCACTTATATGATAAAGATTTAATATCTAGAATATATAATGAAACATTTCACCTAAACCAGAAAAAGACAACCAACATAATTAAATGATATGCAAAAACTTGAATAGACATCTCTCCAAAGAAGTTAAACAAATGGCCAAAATCACATTGAAACATGTTCAACCTCATTAGCCATCACAGAAATACATATCAATACCACAATGAGAAACCATTTCACAATTACAATGGCTGATTTTTTTTTAATGGAAAATTTCAGGTGTTGGAGAAGATATGGAAAAATAGGAAAACTCATTCATTGCTGGTGGCAAAAAAGTGAAAAGTAAATGGTGCAAAAAGACTATATTTTCTTAATTTACCCAGTAAAATGGGTGGCTCAATTACTGTGAGTGAATTCCCCATTTAGAATTATTTTTTATGGTAGTGACTTTTTGGATGGTGGCTGCAATAAACAAATCATTATTAAAGCATATTTAAAGATTTAGAATAGGGGAAATAAAATCGAATTGCCAAATTTCAAAATGGCCAGTAGTTAAAGAAAAATAACCCTGAAAATTATGGAAAAGTTTTACTGGATAAAGCTTGGGACAAATTAAATATTTAAAATATATTTTACATAGCCTTATAATTAGTATGCTTTTGAAATTTTTCATAATATTAGGATGCTTTGGAAACAAAAAAAAAATTTTAAACTCCAATTGAGGAATAATAAAATACGTAGCTGTCATGTTAAAAAAGTGCTAGATGCTATAATGTTACCCAGTATTTTGCTATAATTAAATTACATGTCATTCTTAGCCAAGTACAGGTGAAAGCACTGGCAGATACAGCTACCAAAAGTGGCAATGTTTGAGTTTACTAAAGGGCTTCCAAATCAAACTACCAGAAAATTGTTTGCTTTCATAAAAGGGTTTTATTTAGGGTAAAAGCTTACAGTTCCAAGGTTCTAATTAGTCCAAACTGAATCATCATCATAGATGGTTTCTCACCAAAATCAGCTATGACTTATCCTGGCATGTTGCCACATGATGATGCAAGATGGCAACTGATCTCTTCCCTGGTTTCAGCCAGCCAGCCATGCCCTCCTCTCCTCTCTGCCTTTAAATCCCATCCATCTTATGCCCCTTGACACAAATGTCACACTTCAGGATGAATTCTTCACTCCTTTCTCTCCTTCCCCATTATTCCTATATTTTTCTACTTGTTTGGGCCCTCTGGATTCTGTGTGTTTGTCTGTGTATGTGTCTGTATACTCCAGGGAATTCATAGCTTCTCATGCAGGGATTCTCTCTGGACCCTCACTGCCCTTGTTGCTTCTTCCATGATTAAGTTACTTTGAATGAACAAATCAGGAAAAATGACCATATGTCAGACACTGTTATTCTAAAAACTTTTCAGATATAAAAAAAATTCATCCTCACAACCACTCTGAGAGAAGTACAATTATTTGAGAAACAGAGAACCTGAGGGTCATAGATGTATAATAAGGTGACTCAAGGTCACAAGCCTGTAAGGATTGGAGACAGGATTTGAAGCCTGGCTCCAGAGCCCACCTGCTGAAGCACAGCCCCACACCCCCCCTCAGAGAGAAGGGCCCCCCAGGACCCTCACAAGAACAAGTATTCATGTGTAACATATTGTTTGATTTTTTAAAAAAATTATATGTATCCAGTACATTTAATTTAGAAATGTATGTATTTACTCACCTGTGTTTACTTTTTAGTTTTTAATTGTTTATATCTTCAATTATTAAATGTAGAAAATAAAGTAAAATAAAAAATATCTTGCCTAAGGAACCAAAAAAAAAAGTGCAAGAGGGCAGGGAAGAGAGGTGAGAAGCATGGACCCTGGAGTTCATCCCTTTCCCAAGAACTGTTGAGAGCCAAGGGCTTCTGTATGTCAGCTGAGCTTGTCTTGGGCTGCAGGAAGAAGGTGGCTGTGATCCACACCTGCAGGATCACCCAAGATGATTGCTATGGTGAGGTAGGAACATGGTGGGTAGCAACTCTGAGGGCACCCAACATCCTGAGCTGGACTTTTCCACTCTCTCCCAGGCCCTTCCTGAACACAGTGGTAGAAGAGGGAGATAACAACCATCACTATCAGGGGCTTTGTTACCTGGACTTACAGACCACTCCCTCATCCATTATGCAGCTTTGAAAACTGAGGCTCACAAAGTGGAGCTGGCTTTCCCAAGGACACATGGTTAGGTCTTCTGATTTCAGATCACAATCCAATATTCCAGGATTTAATTGATATCTTCTATCACTAAAGTGTGGCAGCTGGGAGAGTGATTTAACAGGTTGAGACACAGGCAAAGAATGGGCTTTTTGAAGTATTTGAGAAAGACAAAAGAGACTTGACAAGGTAGAATCAAACTCCTAGGCCACCCCAAGCATGTATGGAAGCAGAGGAGCTGAGAGTAGAGAGGTCTTCAGATAGCTCCACAGCCTATATTTGCATCTCCTTGGGGGAGTAGGAAGAGTTAGTGGTTCAATTGTGGCATTGGTATTACATTGTCTAGTGGTTTCTCTCTCTCTTGGACCTGACTTGTGCCTCTCTTTCCTTGTTCTAAAAGGGAAGATACTAGATGTGTCATCATCCTAGGATTGTTAAGAGAATAGGCACCTAGTAAATGCTCAATGATTTAGCATCCATTTTTTAACTACCAGATGGTAAAACTGAGGCCCAAACAAAGGAAGCAAATGCCCACAAATCAGCAGTAGATCAAAATCCAGGGCTCAGATTCCCTGATTCCCTTCAGTAGATTTGACTGCCTCTCACTTCACTCCCTTAAACCTCAGTTTTCCAGCTGTAAGATGGAGATATGCCTATCACCCAAACAGTTGTAACAAATTCATGTCATAGTAATTGTGACTGCATAAACATCAAGCTCCATATGCTGTGTGTTGCTATGATGAGCCATAAGCATATCGGAGCCGAGACCATGGGTTCAGGGTTTGGTGAGAGCCCAGCAGGGAAGGGTGTGAGTTGGAGAGTGGTTGTAAGGCAGGCACATGATCTCCCAGGACCTGGGCTACTGTAATCAGCCTGCTCAGCACTTAGACCCAATGCCCAGGCCTTGGAGCATGTCCAGGCCCTGGCTGTGGATGATAGGAATATCTGGCTGTACATGAGTACCAGGGCAGTCAAGCTCTGCAGCACATGGATGATGAGGAAGCCTATGGGCAGAGGGAGCCAGTGCTTACCTAAGGCCCTTGATGACCTAGCCCTGCATGCCCGCCCCCATAGACCATGCCTAGACTCCCCTCACACAAAAGCCATGCACTCTCCTGCCTGGCACATTTGCTCATGCCATTTCTCCCACCTGGCATGACTTCCCCTTCCTTCTTGCTGAGCTCCTCCTCACCCTCCCAGGTCCCGTTCAAATGTCAGCTCCTCTGTAAAGCACTCACATGTGCCCTAGGCATGGAGAGTCACTTGCACATCTGGGTCAGCACTGCCTTTAGCATGTACTGCCTTGTGGTTCAGGACAGGAGTGTGATTCCGTATTTCAGTGTGGGTTTCTCCCTCCATCCTGGGTGTCCCTGCACAGCAGGGACTAGGGCTGCACCTGGCTCACCTCTCCTCCCTACCCACAGCCGGACTCTGGAGCAGACCAGGGAATGTGTGTTGACTTGTGTCAAGTCACGGCACTCACCCCTCAGAATATATGCTTTTTGTCACCCAGTATTCCTGCTCTGGTGACCTGAGATGGAAAGAGCTAAAGGTGTATCAGAGTGGAGGAAACCCACTTTGTCCCCAACACATTGCCCAGACTTCCTGTCTCACTGGAGTTCACCCCACTGCCCACAAAAGCAGGGACTGCACTAGTCCTCATCTCACTGATGAGGAAATTGAGGGCCAGGTGGGGACAGAAACGTGCCCATGTGGCACAGCAGCAGACGGGATTGGACTGGAGAATTTTGTACCCCAGCCCAGGACCCTCCCTCCAGGGTGCTGCTCTTGTCCATAGGCAGGTTAAGCCTGTTGTCTGGGAGGAGAGCGTTCCCTGCCCACTCACCACACTCTCAGAGAAGGAAGGGTGATGGAACTTCACAGGAAGAAAGGGCTTATCTCTTGACTACAGCCTCTTTGTGTGCTTTCTGGAGAAAGTGGAAAATTAATGGTGTTAATACCATTGCTCCTTATGTAGGATCAGAGCTCAGCAACATCAAACAGAAAAACCTGTGAGTCAGAGTCACACAGAATTTGGGGTCACTGGCTACCTCTTGTTTCCAATAAAAATAATAAAATATACTAACCTTTGCTAAAACAATATATATTTACTAATTGCCAATGCAGGCTGAATCTGGTACAAAATATTTTTCTTCATTCTAATCATCTACTTTTTCTAATTTTTACTACAGTGAATATGGATTTTAAAAGCATTTTAAAACAAGAAACCCAATTTATTGATAGCATAAACTTCCAATCACAGAGAATTCTAAAAGGGATACAATTCCTCACCATCCCACTCCCCAACAGCCCTTCTGCTTCCTTTTCCTATGTTCTAGACTAGTCATGGATCTGAGAATATTATGTTTAATTATTTACATTAATGGTCTACCTTCATGTTTGTACTATGCTCTTTCTACTTTAGAATTTTTCCAAGTTGTTTTGCCACTTTTATGACCAAATCTTTTCATGGTCACAGACAAAAGAAAAAGCCACATTGCACTTAACCATTCTGATGCATTTGGAACTTTATACATTGACTTTTTACTATGACAAATAACATATGAACATGTGCATGTGCATGTGCATCGAGACATACACCTTTGTTTTTATTTTCCTGGACCAAGTAACAGGACTAGGACATTTAGGTGAAGGGCAAAGGATGGATCCTTACTTGTATTATTTTTGCATGATCAATTTCCCAAGGACTCTTCCAATGTCCTTCAACACTGGCAGCATATGAATATGGCTGTTACATTGCCACTTTACCTGTGAAAGTTAATTTTTAATTAAAACTGTTGAGGTCAATTGGATGGGGGCAAAATTATCTTTCATGCTTGTGTGATTTTGCATGTTCTTGCTTATCTGTTTGTTGGTCAGCTAAAGTTTCATGTGTGATCATCCTTGAGGAAGTCTGCTTCTGGTCATGATGGAGTAAGAAGGGTTGGTTTTGCCCTCCCACCTGAAACAACTAAAATTATTGGAGAGAAGATTTGAACCCACACTTCTCAGATGCTGGATGACAAGTAGTGCACAGCAGAGATCCCCAAGGGAAGGGAAACCCATGAGGTGACAGTTCCCAGTCTGTGGATAGTTTACAGGCTATAGCACAGCCCAGATGGCTTGGCAATGTCCTTGAGTTGAGGACATGCAGCTGGGAGTCTGGAAAGTCACTGTAGCTACATTTACAGCAAGAGTGCCAGAGGGAGAGAGCTGCATGGAGAAGAAAGAGCTGAGCAGGGAAAGGCATCTCCAGATCTCTCCAGAGGCTCCCTTCCAGACTTCAGCTGACCCAATCCCTTTCACAAGTAAACTACCAATGGCCTAGGAAGAAAGCATGAGAAAGCAACAAGCAGCACAGACCTCAGGCCCCACAGAGAACTGGGAAAAGTTCATGTTTCCATCAGTCAGCACGGGAGAAACTAATAATTTACAGAAGTTTGGGTATTCAGAGGGTATTGTTTCTGCAGTGGGGAATAATTAGTCCTCACCTAAAGGTTACTCTGCTCCTACCTAACAAAAGCAAAAGCAAGCATCGACAGGAGCAAAGTGCAGCCCACAACAAAGCTCAAGACTGTTAAAAGGAATATAAATATATCCAGCACCCAAAGATGTACAATGCACAATGTCTGTCATCTAATAAAAATTACCAGATATATATAAAAGCAAAAAATACAGCCCATCATAAGGAGAAAATTAAATCAATAGAAACAAACCCAGAAATAACTCAGATTGTAGAATTTACAAACAAGGACACTGAAAACATTATAATAATTATTTCCCTTCCTGAACAATTTTGGACAACAGAAACATTCCCTCCATGAAGGTCAAAAACAAATGGGGCATTGGCTAAATTCTCATCTCAATCCTGAAAGGGAGGTATTTTAATCTCTGATGGGATGAGAAATTAAATCTCATGCAGATTAAATTATGTGTTTAAAGTCCTGAGTCTGGATGGGAACCTCATCTTTCCAAGGGCAGAGCCCATGTTCTTTCCCAGATTCCTTGTTCCTCTAAGGACACAGTCTCTGTGGCCAGAGGAGCAGGCCTTTGTGCAACCAGGAGAGTCCCAAGGGTTCCTGAGAGCCACATGTCAGGCACATCTCAGGGCTGGGGCCAGAGAGTAAGACCTGGACATTTCACCCTGGAAGAGATGATAAGGTACTGAGGCAAGGGAAAGGGACTGGGGATATCATAGGAACTGACTGTTGGATGGTTTTTGTATACATGCTCAATAAGAAACCTGTGACATAGTCGTGACCCTTTACTCTGCAATTCCTATTCTAGCAGCTAACCTCAAGATAGAACTGTGAAGAGTTTGGTATGAAATAAGTAATATAAGCTATCTCATTAATATATTTTGTACATATGATATGTCAAGATGGTAATATTTTTGATACATTGAATTCAATGCAATATGCTATTTATAATCAATTTTACAATTTTTTTTCACTTTTTAAAATAGTAGCTCCATGAAACTTTCAAAAGTATGTGTGGCATCATTAAATTTCTCTTTGGTGGCAGTGGCATATGGTGTGCTATATTGAACACCTGCACATATTTGTATTATGCCTTGAAAATTTCTGGAATGATACACAAGCAACAATTACCAGTGATTAGCTCTGGGCCAACAATTGTGATCTGAATGGAAGGAAGAATCTCTTCACACTAAATATTTCTTTGCATTTCTTTACAAAATGAAGGAGCCTGTACATACATTGGAGAAATGCTAAGGAAAATTTCAAAGGTGGCGCAGTGTTGGTGTTTTTCTCTAGCCCCATAAATCATGGAAAGGAGGCAGAGCAAGGGTCATCACTCATTAACAGGTGTGGAAACTGAGGTCCAGACAAGAGAAATAAGTGGATCTAGTCTAAGATCAAGGGTGTGAGAATGGAGACCAGTGCAGTCTTCCTCACTCCCCATTCCTTCTCCTCTCTGTGGCCCACTCCAGCAACCAAACCATGTCTCTGCAACCTGGCTTTGCTTATGGTGGACTGTGGTTGAAATCTGTTGCAAGGAGGACAGGGAGAAGTGACAGCACCCAACTGCACACAGGACCCAAGGAAAAGAAGGATGAGAAAGGGGTGAGGCAGGACTTCCACGGAGAGCTGGGGTCTCTTCCTGCCAGGAGAGGCTGCTTTTGGATGTCATCTGCAAGAAACATATACTTTGGACAGGCAGAGAGTGAAGGTAAAAGGCCAGCGTGCTCCAGAAGGGTGGGAATTGGCCTTTGGCTTCCCATAAGAAAGAGAGGGAGAGAGAGAGAAATGCATCAGGTCCTGAAAATTCAAATAGTTTCTACAACGAAGTGCTCCCTAAACATGTTGTGCCATCCCCTCTTCTTGCACTGCTGTCCTTGAGGTTGATACTTCTGTGCCCTTGACCCATTCCCCTTGATGGACCCAATCCCCTTGTTATATAAAGGGAAAAGACTGAAAGCTATCCTGAGAGCAGAACAAGAAAGCAATGTCTGGTCTTGCTAATTTTATTCAATGTTGTTCTGGAGGTCCTATCCATGGTAATTAAGCAAGAAAATGAAGGGAAAAAAAGATATATGGGTTGCAAAGGAAGAAATAAAACTATCTCTTTTGACCAATTATATGATCTTATACGTAGAATATCCCAGAGAATCACCTAAAAACTATTATATTTAATAAACAAGTTCAGAAGAATACAGTATCAATATACAAAAATCACTTTTATTTTGTACACTAGCAATGAACAATCTGAAAATAAAAGTAACAAAAACAGTTATATATATAATAGCATAAAAAAGACTAACATACTTAGGAACAAATTTAACAAAAGAAATGTAAAACTTGTATACTGAAAAACATAAAAAATTGTTGAAAAAATTAAAGAAGACCTAAATAAATGGGAAGACACTCGAAGTTCATGGATTATTAGACTTAATATTGTTATGATGGCAATGTGCCCCAAATTGACCTATATATTCAATGCATCCACTATGAAAATCACAGCTTGTTATTTTTTTCAGAAATTGACAAGCTAATCCTAAAATTAATCTGGAAATTCAGGGGACCCAGAAGAGCCAAACAATCTTGAAAAAGAAAAACAAAATAGAAAAATCACATGTCCCGATTTCAAAATTTAATCAATGCTAAAATAATGAAGATCATGTGGTGTGAGCATAAAGATAGACATATAGTTCAATGGAATAAAATTGAGAGTCAAGAAATAAACCTTCACAGCTACAGTTAATTCATCTTTCATAAGGCTTCCAAACCAATTCAATGGAGGAAAAAGAGCCGTTCAACACTGGTGCTGGGACAGCTGGAAAACCACATGCAAAAGAATGAAGTTGGACTGCTTCCTAACACCATATACAAAATTAACTCAAAACAGATATAGTCCTAAATATAAGAGACAAAATTATAAAATTATTAGATAAAAATATGGAAGTAAATCTTTATTATCTTGGATTTGACAATGGTATCTTATATATGACACCAAAAGCACAAGTGTGAGAAGAAAATAATAGTTCAATTGAACATCCTAACATTTAAAAGTTTTGTTGCTTCAAGTAAGGGACACTATCAAGAAAGTGAAAAGGCAACCCACAGAGTAGAAGAAAATATTTGCAAATCATATCTGATGAAGGACTTGGATATAGAATATACAGAAAATTCTTACATTCAATAATAAAAGATATATAACCCAATAAAAATGGGCAAGAATCTGAATATACATTTCTACAAAGAAGATATATAGGAGTTCAATAAATACAGAAAAAAGATATTAGCCAAAAGGGAATCAAAACCTCAATGAGATATCAATCCTACTAGGATGGGTATAATATTTTTTTAAAAAAGAAGTTTCTCTTGCAAATATTCTCACTGCCCTGAATTTGTGATAATCAGGGTAGACTAAGTATTCGCTATATTAGAAACCATGCATGTGTCCCCAGAACTAGTTTTACTCCCTAGGTCTGTTTTTTAGAATGCTGGTAATAAAAGAAGACTGATGTATTAGATAACCATCTTGTATGGGAAATGACTGTAACTCTAGGTATATTTGGTCACCCTTAAGAGATATAGCAGGGGAACAGAAGTGGCTCAAATGGTTGGGTTTCCATCTCCCATATGGAGAGAACTGGGTTTGATCCCAGGAACTCCCAGTAAAAATAAAAATAAAACAAAGAAAAATATAGAAAGCATGTAGTCCACCAGGCCCTGTGCATGAGTGCACTGTCAGGCCCCACAAGCGGGTGAGACCCCAGGCCCTGCAAATGGGTGAGTCATTAGGCCCCATGCACTGGTGCACTGTCAGGCCCCACCGAAGCACACAGCAAGATGGTAACATAACAAGAGAGTGACACAAGGGAGAGCCAAGACGAGACACACTGAAAAAATAGGAACTAAGGTGATGCAGGCAGTAGGATGCATCTTTGAAAACCAGTGAAGATAGGAGGAGAAGGGTAAGAAGAGAGGGCAGGAAACAGACACAGAGAATTGCCCAGTGAATGGACACAGAAACAGCAAAAATTGTGGGGCAGGTAGGGGGTAAAAATGGATAAAATTAAATAAATAAATTTAAAAAGCAGTTTCTCTTATGAATATTTATACAAAAACCCCCAACAGATGGCAAGATGGCATTGGTTTAGAAGGGCTCCCATGGAGAGCTCCACGAGCATGATGGATTGTGGATGGAGTCCTGCCTGGAGGTCTGTGCTGTGGGCGTGTGGGTGAGAAGCTTGGGAAATCTATCTGCGCAGATCAACGGTGTGACTGAACGGTAGAGATTCGTGAGTTTTAAGCCTGCCTGTGGTGGTTAACACAGTCAGCTGACCCCACCCTTAGGGGAAAAAAATAAGTCAGTTGGAACTGCGACTCCGGCCCAGTAACTGGGTGACAGGGCCCGGTGAGAGGGTGCATTCTTTGAGGGGGGTGCTCTGGCAAGAGAGCTTTATTTTCTTGGGATTTGGCTGCCTGAAGCCACTTGCAGCTTAGACAAAAAAACCAGCTGCAGTGAATCAGCACCCAGCAGAGGGGAGGGGTAAATCTGTTGAGTTAGTTGATTTGACTAGCTGCCCAGGGATAAGCCCCAGGCCCCACGGAGCTGGGGAGAGGGATCACTCTTCAAGAGAGGGAGAGTTCTGACAGAAAGCAGAGAGGGGATATTTTTGCTGTTGATTTGGTTGCCTGCACCCCCTCATAACTTTGGGGAGCAGATAAGCTGACTTGAAGCAGGGACAGGCTGAGGGGAGAGGCGAATCTGCTGAATAAACCTGATTTACCAGCAGCCGAGTGATGCTGGGGCTCTGATCCAGAAGGGCAGAGTCGGCCATATTTAACATTCTGCGCTGACAAACATCAGAACTTTAGCTTCCCTGGGGAATCTAGAAATTGGGACGTGCTTGATTAGTTTTCATGAGCCCAGTTAAGGTCCTCTCCGTGTGGAGGGTGTTCTAGAGGAGGACTTATTTTTGGTCCTGTATTTCACCAAAAAAAAAAATAAGACGGTCACTTTAATAAATGAAAAATAAATTCTTTCTAACTTAGTTTAATAGCTGAAAGCTGCTTCAGGACCTGAATATAGAACCCTGTGGGGAAATTGATTGATAAACACAAGCAGGCTGAGAGGATCCACGGGGACCCCAGTGAAATATTGATCCCTCTTAGGTTTGTTTGACTGCATACCTCTGTGGTTGTTTGGTTTTTCTCTGTTTATTTGTTGTCTTTTGCTTTTCTTTTCTCTTTCTGCCCCCCTTTCTTTTTTCTTTCATTTTTTTAAAATTAGGTGCTGCTACCTTGTCTCTTCTTTGCTCTCCTTCAGTAATTTCCCATTCTCTCTATATATTGATTCTGTATTCCAAAGTATCTCTTATCCTTCCTTCATCTTTCTGCCTTCTGCTTTCTGTTGTGGTTATTAAATACCCCATTTTTCCATATGCCAACAAATCACGGGTGTCCATTTCTATTCCCTCTACTTTGTTTTTTGTTTTTTTTAATTTTAATATTAACCCTTTATTTTCAGCCCTTTCTTCACTCTTTCTCTCCCTCCTCATCATTCTAGCTTTCTAAATCATTATATATATATTCCTCTATTTGGTTTCCCAGTCCATTGTTGGTACTCCACTTTTTTCCTTATTACTCTACACTGCCTACATGAGTAAAATATTCATTTCATTAAGCCTTATTTGGCCCTCTTCTAACTTTGATCAATATTACTATTATCCTTCTTCCTTACTCACATCTTTCAATTCCTATGGCCCTAATCTTTTGCCTTCAAGGGAACATAGAAAGAAACAAGGAAATAAAATAGGAAGTAAAAGTATCAAAGAGAAAATTTAACACACACGCAGAACCACCAGCTAAATAAAACTCTAGAACAGGGAGAGAAGCTAATCAACTGAATAAATCCATCCAGATAAAATGATGGTTAGAGGGCAACAAAAAATTACAAACCACACTGAGAAACAGGAAAACATGGACCAACCAAATGAACAAACTAAAACCAAGAAGTGATGGAGAAATTCGAACAACTAATCAAAACTTTCCAAACAAATATCATGGACCAAATTAAAGAAGTGAAGGAAGAGATTAAGAATATAAAGAAGACACTGGGAGAATATACTGAAGATATTGTAAACATTCCCAAAAAGATAATGGATATGATGGGGACCAATGGCACAAACCAAGAAATAAAAAAGACACTGGATTAACATAGCAGCAGATTTGAACAGGCAGAAGAAAGAATTAGTGATGTGGAAGATAATACATATGAAATCAAACAGATAGTAGAACAAATAGACAAAAAGATAGAAAAAATCCAGCAGAGACTCAGGGAATTAACTGACAATACAAAATGCTCAAACATACGCATTATGGGCATCCAAGAAGGAGAAGAGAAGGGAAAGGGAACAGAAGAAGTGTTGAAGGAAATAATGGCTGAAAACTTCCCAACCCTATTGAGACATGTGGATGTGCAGATCCAGGAAGCAAAGGACACCCCAAACAGTATAAATCCCAACTGGCCTACTCAAAGACATATATTTGTCAAAATGTCCAATGCTCAAGGCAAAGAGAAAATACTCATGGCAGCAAGAGAAAAGTGAACCATCACATACAAGGGAAGCACAATAAGATTAAGTGCTGATTTCTCATCTGAAACCATGGAGGCAAGAAGACAGTGGTATGACATTGTCAAAATACAAAAAGAAAAAAATGTCTAGCAATGAATTCTCTACCCAGCAAAACTGGTATTCAAAAATGATGGAGAGTTTAAAATATTCACAGATAAACAGAAATTAAGAGAGTATGTCAACAAGAAACCTGTACTTCAAGAAATACTAAAGGAAGTTCTACAAGTTGAAAGGAAAAAACAAGGGAGAGAGAGTTGGAGGAGAGTTTAAAAGCAACTAAAAGACAAAATATATATATATATATATATGACAACATTAACCCAAAGAAAAATGTCTGAACTAAGAAATTCATTATGAGTAATAACACTGAATGTTAAGGGACTAAATTCACCTATCAAGAGACACAGATGGGCAGAATTGATAAGGAAATATGGTCCATCTATATGCTGTCTACAAGAAATCCACCTTTGACTGAGGGATTCAAGGAGCTTAAAGTGAATGGCTGGAAAACCATTTTACAAGCTAACAATAGCCAAAAAAAGGGCAGGAGTAGCTATTCTAATATCAGACAAAATAGACTTTAAATGCAAAACTAGTGTAAGAGACAAAGATGGACACTATATATTAGTAAAACGGGTAATCTCTCAAGAAAAGAGAACAATTAAACATTTATGCACCTAATTTGGGTGCCTCAAAATACATGAAGCAAACCCTGGAAAAACTAAGTGGAGAAATAAATAACTCTACAATTATAGCAGGGGACTTTAACACACCATTATCATCATTAGACAGAACATCTGGACAGAGAATCAATAAAGACACAAAGGCTCTCAACAATACATTAGAGGACTTGGACTTAATAGATATTTACAGAACACTACACCCAAATACAGCAGGATTTACATTCTTCTTGCGTGCACATGGATCATATTCCAAGATAGACCACATGCTAGGCCACAGAACAACACTCAATGAATTCAGAAAGATTGAGATTATACAAAGTACTTTACCTGACCACAACGGAATGAAATTGGAAATCAATAAGCACCAGAGAAACAGATTAGGCACAAGGATATGGAAGTTAAACAACACACTCCTAGACAAACAGTGGGTAAAGGAGGAAATCTCAAAAGAAATCAGCAACTACCTCGAAACTAATGAAAATGACAAAACAACATATCAAAACCTATGGGACGCAATTAAGCAGTCCTGAGAGTGAAGTTCATAGCCATAAATTCATATATTAAAAATGAA
>JAQZBX010005703.1:0-55482 GCA_029593785.1 Cabassous unicinctus
GGCAGGAAGCGGGTGTGGCGCAATGGATAGAGCACCCGTTTACCATATGAGAGGCCCCGGGTTCGCTTCCCGGCGCCTCCTTGTGAGGGCAGGCTGGCTCGCGCAGCGCCGTGGGCTGATGCGGCAAGACCTCACAGCAAGGGGGAGATAAGCAGACACAGAGAAGACATGCAGCGAATGGACACAGCAGCACAAGCAGCAAGGGGGGGGAAAAATAAAATAAAATAAATAAATCTTAAAAAAATAATAATAATAAATAAATAAATATTATAAGATAAAATAAATACAATTTATTTAATACAATATATGAATAAGGGAGAGAGAAAACAAATATATTAGCTTTATGTGTATATACAAACATACACATAACAAAGCAAGGAAGAAATAACTCCTTATTTCTGCAGCTGGTTATGGGGTTCTAGCTCATATTTAAAACTACCTCCTTCTTCTAGCCATTCATTATTCACTGAACCCTCC
Source organism: Cabassous unicinctus (assembly GCA_029593785.1). Taxonomy (NCBI): domain Eukaryota; kingdom Metazoa; phylum Chordata; class Mammalia; order Cingulata; family Chlamyphoridae; genus Cabassous; species Cabassous unicinctus. The sequence continues at coordinate 478 of JAQZBX010005703.1, forward strand.
ACAAGCACCTCAGCTGGTCATGGCTATTTGCCTGGTTTAGTGATCCAATTCTTCAATCTCGACAGAGCTGAGGTATTAGTAGACTGCCTGTGATGGGTTGCTGCAGTTGTCCAATGACTTTAACCACAGGACACGGTAGCATTAAGAGATGCCCTGTAAGCAGATCTTTCTCAGCAGCCAGTACATAACTCCCTTCTTTGCCTGTTAATTCAGTGGCATGAGAAGCTCAATGTATTCCATTGGGTATCTTATCTTCTAGTTCAATGGAAACATTATTGGGTTTCCTGGTGGGAGCATTCTTCCTTTTGTAAAGAAGACATCTAGACCAGCAGAGTATGAAGTCAAAGATATAGGAAGTAAATGTTTTCTAATGAATTAATAGGAGTAATATAGTGAGTGGTGCCACTACTGTTTTTATACTTTATTTCCTGTACCCGTGAATTCTGCATATGAGAGAAAGAGCATCATAGAATGGATGCTGATTTAGAGTCTCCTGGAGAACATTTTCCAGCACTGCAAGGTTTTGCCACCTAGCTACCAAAATAATTAAGTCTTCCAAAGACTGTTCCAATATTTTCTCAATACAGTTGCTTCAGGTTGATGGGGAACATAGTAAGACCAGTGAATTCATGAGCATGTGCCAATTCCAACATTTAATTTGCTATGAGGCTAGAATTCCAAAATCAATGTGTCAACAAAGCAACATTTTGTCCTTGAAGACTGGTCTACAGCTATCTGCAATTTCTCTTTGGGTCCTTGGTTTTTCCCTCAAATGTCCATACTCATTATGGTATGATTTCCTTTATTTTCTAGTTTCCATTGCCCTCCAAATTTTTCCTGCAGTGTTTCCTCAGTGGCCTTCTCTATAAGACCTCTAATAATATGATTAAGTCCCATTTTGATTCATTGGCTGCATGTATATAAAACTAATGTCTTACAATGGTCCTATTTACCATGGATTCGCACCCACAGGAATTGACTAAGATTAAAATATGTTTTTCTTTTTTTGCTTCTGGGGTACATAATTCATACCTGCCAAAGGGAAGAATTAATTTACTCAGGAATTGGTAACATGTATGAAGCAGCAGCTGCAATTGGAGTCAGCACCTAGTTAAGTTTATAATTATCCACTGTCAGCCTTCAAGTTCCACCTGTTTTCTGTACAAGCCAAATAGAAAACTTGAAGAGATGTTGGGAATCACCACTCCTGCATCCTTAAAGTCCTTGATGGTGGCACTGATCTCTGCAATCCCTTCAGGAACACAGTATTGCTTTGTTTCACTATTTTACTGGTTAGAGGCAGTTCTAGTGGCTTCCACTTGGCCTTTCCTACCATAATATCCCATATTCCACAGGTCAGTGAACAAGTGTGAAGATTCCACCTCTTGCTGATCATGTCTATTTCAATTACACATTTGGGAACTAAGGAAATAACCACAGCATGTGTTTGGTAAACCACAGGACTCACTGTAGAGACAGACCTGAGCTAAAACTCCATTGATCACATGACCTCCATTAACCCTTACATTTACTAGGGGCTCACAGTGACATTTTGGGTCCTGTGGAATTCACATCAGTTCAGAGACAGAGTTCAATAATCCCAAATGCCTGAATATTTTTGTATCCCCCACAAAAAAATCACCTCATTAAAAGGCTATTTTTGTATTTGGGGTGTTTGCTGAAAGATTAAAAATATAAAATTGTTGGCAGTATAGCTGGCTCTATCCCCATGTCTCCTGGACTTCACTTCTTTCAAGGAGTTCTGGGCCTGTAAGCTGACCCAAGTCTGGAAATTGACTTAGGGACCATGATTTTGCATGTGAGTGTGTATGATTCAGGTTAGGCTTTTGTTCACTTATCCTAGAACACTTCTCCTTATATATATCAAGTCAGAATCTAGTAGACTGCCCATTCATTTCACTTCTAGGTGCCGCAAGATCAACTAGCCAATGCCACATGTCTGTGAGTCAGACTATTCTCATTACAGCTTTTAATTTTTTGTCCATCTGGGTAGCCACACCCACCTTATTTTTGGCAATTAGAGCTGCCTCTTGGCTACTGCCACTCAGAATGTAATTTTCCTTATGTTTCTTCCAAGTTCTGGGATAGCAATTCCAACAATAATTTCTAATATACAGAAGAAAGTGAGCACAGGGAATTCCAGGGTTAGGGATGATGGAGATGCTCTCATGATTTATTCATCACAATTGTGGTGAAATATTTGTCTTCTGGATATTCCTTGGGTGCATGATTAGGTATTACATGTTGAATCTACTGAAACAGTCCAATCTCTCTAAGGCTTTGGTTCCTTGCAGCTACATTATACCAGGGCAGTTCTTGTATCTCAATGTCAGTTAAAGTAGGCCACTGTTTGGCCAATGCCTCAGCTAACCAAGTGATTGATATAGCCCTTCTAACCCTTCTAGTTACATAGTTCAGTACAGAGTCTAAATTCGGCCTGATGCAAACTTTTGTTCCTTTCTCCATTGTCCCAAATTCTTCATATACATTCCCAAACACATTCACCTGAATTCTGTCTGTACATTTTGAAACTCATGCCATTCTTTTGGAGTACAGCACAGCTACCCATAGGTCACACTTCATACCTCAACTATTGGGACCTGTTGGAACTTCATGGTAGTTATATTTGTGGAATAAAAGAGGTTCAGTGGGGGTCAGTCATGAGAGGAATTAGCTGTGTCTTGCAAGCCAACTATTCTGGGTATTCCATTACAGTTACATCTGGTAAAACAGGGTTATTCTCTTCACCTGGGTTTGGGAAGGCTGATTCATCAGGGCAGACTCGAGGTCTGACCTGATTCCTCAGAAGAGAACATTATGGGTAATCTGGCAAAGAAAATGAGTAGAATCTAGGATTACAATATCCCCAAGCCTGTATCTCAAGCCTGAAGCTACAAAAACTAAGAGTTTCTTTCAGAACACACATAGTACCTTTCATGCACTTCAGGTGGTGCTTAGGATGCAAATTTGAAGCCCAGAGCTCAATCTTTAACAATTTTATTTAATAAGAACCAGATTTTTATCATTTTTAACTTCACAAAGCTCAGTTAAAATATGAAATATCCTATCATCCAGGGCTTGCCTCCCATTTGAGTTGCAGTATCCAATTTTGATATTTTGTGAATCTCTATTGTGATTTCATGCTATGAATTATCAGTGTTTTCTTGATCATTGGTAACAGAGTCATTACAACTGCTTAATCAAATCAGCTGAAGGAAACTTTTTAAAACCCCAGAACAAACTCAGAAATTTCATGCTAAGATACTGTTTCTCAAATAACATCCCTGGTATCAAATCTCTATTGAATTCCCCAGAAAAACAAAACCCCATCGTGTGTGTGTGTGTGTGTGTGTGTGTATTTATATACAACTTGGCTTAAACAAGTATGGGGATTGACAAACCTGAATTCCATAGGGCAGGCCACAAGATAGAAATTCTATTAAGGTGACTTCAAATTCCCAGGAGAAGCTGGCTCTCTGAAATAGACATAGAAAGTCTTCTTTCTGACTGCTGAATTCCTCAGTTCTCGCTTGAAGGTCTCAACTGATTGGAAGAAGATACTCCTCTACTTACTGAAAGCAATCTCCTTTGTTGATAGTAGATTCCATCAACCCTAGAAATGAAATGGAACCATTCCTTTTTCTGTGAGTAAGTTTGTGTCCATAATCTGTATTACAGAAAACAGCTATTAGAATTTATGAATTAAATACCCCTTCCCTAATGACTGTGCAAACCATCAAATATACATATATGAACTCAAAGAGACACACACACATAGGCATACATGCAAGGAAACACATGCAGATAAAAGCAAAGGCAGACACACACAGACATACACACACATAAGCACACACAGAGGACACACATTGAAACACAAAAACACACAGAAAGCCACACAAAGCCACACATGCTCAGAGACACATACAATGAGACAGACATGCACAAACACAAGTAGACACACAGAGACATACACACACAAGCACATACAATCACACACATTCAAATACAAGCAAAAACAGAATGAAATCATATATATCCACAGACACACATGCAAAGAGACACAAAAGGACAGACATGCACAGAAATACACATACACACACAAGCCCATACAGAGATGGACACACATACAGTATAATACAAACACACAAAGACAGACACTCACACACACACAAACACAGAAATACACAGACATACACACAAAGACACACACAAAATGATCTCCTGGAACTGTGTTGACTGCATGCTCTTCTCACACCCAGAAGAGTTGAATAGGCCATGACTGAATACAATTCAAGCTGCCATCATATTATTTCCCCAAAATATTTAGAAATTTTACCCAGAACTTCCAGCTCATGATGTTCCTTGCATATTAAAACTAGGGACTTCATTTTGTTATGGCAATTTTCTGCCCTGGGTTTAAAGAAATAAAAAAAATTGCTACATAAGTGGAGAGAGAGAAATGCAATGTAGCTGATGGAAAAGAAAAATTATAATCTCAAATCAACTGTGAAAAAAAAATGTCCTTCTTTCTGATGGGATTCTCATCTTGATAATATATTGTAATACCCAGGAAAACTAATAAAAGAGCAAAATCAATTCATCCAAAATAAAATAAGTGATATTTTCAGTGTCAAGACAATATAGAGTTTGAACACACCAAGAGTAAAATGAACAGTGAACAAAACAATTTTTTACAAAAGAAAATATAATAAGTATCACAAATATTGGGAAATTTTATGGGAAGTGATAGAACATTTTTATATGATATTAAATGCTTCTTAAGATGGTGTCAGTTTAGGAGGGCACTCACTAATGCACTCTCGAAGGATGGCTGATTGGTGACAGGATCATGCCTGAGGGGTCTATGCTGGGGGTGCATGGAGTGAGAACCTTGGGGAAATTGATCTGGAAGGAGCTGGACGGTGAGCTGGTTTGCTCATGAAAGATTCATGAGTTTTTCTCCTGCCTGTGGCATTCGACAAGATGGCTGATCCCCACCCTCAGGGAAAAAGCTGGGATGAACCATGACTCCTGCTGGCAACAGGGTGAGAGGGAGCATTCTCTGAGAGTGGGAGGGTTCTAGCGGAGGGTCGAGAGGGAACTCCTTTCTGTGGATTTGGATGCCTGGAACCCCTTGCAGCTTTGGGGAACAAAATAGTTGATTTCAAGAGGCACCAGGCTGAGGGGAGTGGCAAAGCTGATGAGGAAGGTTGATCTACCTAGCTGCCCAGGGATACGTCCCAACTCCCACCGGCAACCCGGTGAGAGGGAGCATTCTCCGAGAGTGGGAGGGTTCTGACAGAAGGTGGAGAGGGGTTTCCTTTCTGTGGGTTGGGTTGCCTGGACCCCCTCATAGCTTTGGGAAGCAAATAAGCCAGCTTGAAGTACCACCAGGCTGAGGGGAGAAGCAAATCTGCTGAGGAAGCCTCGTTTACCTAACAGCACCATGATACTGAGGTTTGGCTCCAGAGGGGGCAGAGTCAGCCAATTTTATCGTTCCACACAGACAAGTATCAGAGCTTCAGCTCCCTTGGGGAGGCCAGGAATTGGGAAGTGAAGGATTAGTTTCCATGAGCCTATTTAGGGTCCCCTCAGTATAGGGGGTGGTCTAGAAGAGGTCTTTTTTTGAGTCCCTTATTTTGCCAAAAAAATAAAGAAGAATAAGAAGACAGTCACTTAAAAAAAAAAAAAGGAAATTTTTTTTACTTAGTTTTATTGCTAAAATCTGCCTCAAAACCTGCAGATAGAACCTTGCAGGGCAACTGATTGATGAACACAAGCAGGCTGAAAGGTTCCACAAGGTCCCAAGAAGGAACACAGTTCTTCCTTAGCTTTGTTTGACTGCTTGCTTGTGTGGTTCTTTGGTTTTTCTTTATTTGTTGTCTCTTGCTTTTCTTTCCTCTTTCCTCCCCGCCCTTCTTTTTTCTTTTTTCTTTTAAATTAGGTGTTGCCAGCTTGTCTCTTCTTTGTGGTGTTCCTTCTTCCATGATTTCCCATTCTCTGTCTATAATGATTTTGTCTTCCAACACTATCTCTTTTCCTTCCTTCATCTTTCTGCCTTCTGCTTTCTGTTGGGGTTCTTACATACCACCTTTTTTCATTAGCCCACAGTTTCAAGGGTGTCAATTTCTATTGTATCAAGCCTGCTTTCTTCTTTTTTTATTATTATTAACTTTTCCTTTTCAGGCCATTCTTTACTCTTTCTCTCTCAATTCATCATTCTGGCCTTCTAAATTATTATATATATTTTCCTCTATTTGGTTTCCCAGACCATTGTAAGTACTCCACTTGTTTTCCTATTACTCTGCACTGCCTACATGAGTTAAATATTCATTTTATTAAGTTTTATGTGGCCGCTTTTCTAACTTTTATCAATATTATTATCCTTCTTCCTTTCCCACATCTTTCAATTCTTCTGGCTGTAATCTTTTGCCATCAAGGAAACATAGAAAGAGAAAAGAAATAAAATAAGAAGACCAAAGTGTCAAACAGAAAACTTAACACACACACAAAACCAACTAAATAAAACTCTAGAGCTCCTCTCTCTAGAGAAAGAAGCTAATCAACTCAATAAACCCATCAAGATAAAATGATGACAAGAGGGCAACAAAAAATTACAAACCACACTGAGAAACAGGAAGACATGGACCAGTCCAATGAACAAACTAAAAACAAGGAAGAGATGCAGAACATTGAGCAACTAATCAAAGCTTTCCAAACAAATATCATAGACCAACTTAATGAAGTGAAGTAAGAGATTAAGGATATTAAGAAGAAACTGGGAGAACATACTGAAGAAATTGTAAACACACATGAAAAGATAGCGGATATGATGGTGATCAATGGCACAATCCAAGAAATCAAAAAGACACTGGATTCACATAACAGCAGATTTTAATAGGCAGAAGAAAGAATTAGTGAGGTGGAAGACAGTACATCTGAAATCAAACACATAGTAGAACAGATATATGAAAAGATAGAAAAAAATCCAGCAGTGACTCAGATATTTAACTGACAACAAAAAACATACAAACATACACATTATAGGCATCCCAGAAGGAGAAGAGAATGGAAAGGGAACAGAAAGAGTGTTGAAGGAAATAATGGCTGAACACTTCCCAACCCTATTGAGAGAGATTGATGTACATGTCTGGGAAGCAGAGCACACCACAAACAGTATAAATCCCAACAGGCCAACTGCAAGACATATACTTGTCAAAATGTCCAATTGTCAAGACAAAGAGAAAAGACTCAAGACAGCAAGAGAAAAGAGAATCATTACATACAAGAGAGCAAAATGAAATTAAATGCTGATTTCTCATCTGAAACCATGGAGGCAAGACACTAGTATGACACTAGTATGACATAGTTAAAGTACTAAGAGAAAAAAACTTACAGCCAAAAATCCTCTATCCAGCAAAAGTGGCATTCAAAAATGATGGAGAGTTCAAAATATTCACAGATAAACAGAAATTAAGAGAATATGCCAATAAGAAACCTGCAGTTCAAGAAATACTAAAGGAAGTTCTACAAGTTGAAAGGAAAAACAGTGGAGAGAGAGTTGAAGGAGAGTGTAAGAAAAACTAAAAAGCCAAAAAGAGTAAAAACAAAAACAAACAAACAAACAAAAAAAAAATATGAAATACATTAACCCAAAGAAAATATGGCTGAAGTAAGAAATCCATTGAAAGTAATAACACTGAATGTTAATGGATTAAAATCACTGGTCAAGAGACACAGATTGGCAGAATGGATAAGGAAATATGATCCATCTTTATGCTGTCTACAAGAAACCTACCTTCAACCCAGGGATTCAAGGAGGCTGAAAGTGAATGGCTGGAAAACAATTTTACAAGCAAACAATAGGCAAAAATGGGCAGATGTAGCTTTCCTAATATCAGACAAAATAGACTTTAAATTCAAAACTATTGTAAGAGACAAAGTTGGACACTATATATTAGTTAAAGGGGTAATCTCCCAGGAAAGAGAACAATAATAAACATTTATACACCTAATCAGGGTGCCTCAAAATACATGAGGCAAACACTGGAAAAAGTAACTGGAGAAATAAATGCCTCTTCAATTATAGTGGGGGACAATATTACCATTAGATAGAACATCTAGACAAAGAATCATTAAAAAACAAAGACACAGAATAATGCATTAGAGAACCTGGACCTAATAGACATATACAGAACAATAAAACCAAATACAGCAGTATTTGCATTCTTCTTGAGTACACGTGGATCATATTCCAAGATAGACCACATGCTAGAACACAGAAAACTTAACCAATTCAGAAATTTTGAGATTATACAAAGTAATTTCTCTGACCACAATGGAATGAAATTGGAAATCACTAAGGGCCTGAGAACCAGATTAGGCACAAAGATAAGGAATTTAAAAATCACACTCTTAGACAAACAGTGGGTGATGGAGGAAATCTCAAAAGAAATCAGTAACTACCTTGAAACTGATGAAAATGACAACACAACATATCAAAACCTATGCGATGCAGCCAAAGCTGTCCTGAGAGGGAAGTTCATAGCCATAAACTCATATATTAAAAAAGAAGAAATAGCTAAAATTGAAGACCTAACTGCACACCTGGAGGAATTGGAAAAACAACAACAAACTAAACGTAAAGGTAGTAGAAAGAAGGAAATAACAAAGATTAGAACAGAACTAAATGAAATAGAGAATAAGAAATCACTAGAAAAAATAAACAAAACCAAAAGCTGGTTCTTTGAGAAGACCAATAAAATTGACAAACCCTTAGCCAGACTAACAAAGAAAAAGAGAAAACAGATGCAAATATATAAAATAAAGAATGAGCAAGGGACTATCACTACTGACCGGACAGAAATAAAGATCATCATAAGACAATGCTTTTAAAAATTATTTGCCAACAAGAATAATAAATCAGAGGAAATGGACAAATTTCTAGATACTTACTAACAGCCAACATTGATGAAAGAAGAAATTGATGAACTCAACAGTCCAATTACAAGTAAAGTGATAAATTCAGCAATCAAAAACCTCCCAACTAAGAAGAGACCAGGATCAGATGGCTTCACAGCTGAATTCTACCAAACATTCTGAAAAATACTATCACCAATCCTGCTTAAGCTCTTCCAAAAAATAGAAGTAGAATGAACATTGGGTAACACATTTTATGATGCCAGCATTACCCTAATACCAAAGCCAAACAATGAAACCACAAGAAAGGAAAATTACAGACCAATTTCTCTAATGAACCTAAGTAAAATCCTCAACAAAATACTTGCTAATCGCATTCAATAACATATCAAAAGAATTCTACACCATGACCAATTTGGTTTCATTCCGGGTATGCAAGGATGGTTCAATATAAAAATATTAATCAATGAAATACACCACATAAACAGATTGAAAGAAAAAAATCACATCATCATCTCTATAGATACAGAAAAAACATTTGACAAAATACAGCATACTTTTCTCATAAAAACACTGCAGAAGAAAGGAATAGAAGAGAACTTTCTGAATATCATAAAGGGTATATATGAAAAAACCAAAGCTAGCATCATCTTCAGTGTTGAAATCTTAAAAGCCTTCCCTCTGAGATTGGGAACAAGACAAGGATGCCCACTATCACCACTCCTATTGTCTTAGAAGTACTTCCTCCAGCACTTAGGCAAGAAAAAATATAAAAAGCATCCAAATTGGAAAATAAGAAGTGAAATTTTCATTATTTGCAGACAACATAATCCTATACGTAGAAAGCCCTGAGAAATCTACAACAAATATTCGAGACCTATAAAGGAGTTCAGTAATGTCACAGGCTATAAGATCAATGCTAAGAAATCAGTAGCATTTCTGTACACCAATAACAAGCAATCTGGAGAGGAAATAAAAACAAACAAACAAAAAAAAAAAACAAAAAAGACCATTTACAATAGTAAGTAAAAGAATCAAATACCTAGGAATAAATTTAACTAAAGATGCAAATGACTTCATACAGAAAACTACACAACACTGTTAAAGGAAATCAAAGAAGCTTTAAATAAATGGAAGTATATTCCCTGTTCATGGATAGGAAGACAAATCATCATCAAGATGTCTATCCTATCCAAACTAATCTACATATTTAATGCAATCCCAATAAAAATCAACACTATTTTTTAAGGAATTAGAAAAACTAACTAGAAAATATATTTGGAAAGGTAAGAGGCCCCAAATCACCAAAGACATATTGAAAAAGGAAAATGAAGTTGGAGTTATGACACTACCTGACTTTAAAACATACTGCAAAGCTACAGTGGTCAAAAATGCATGGTATTGGCACAAGGATAGACATACTGACCAATGGAACTGAATTGAGAATTCAGATATAGATCCTTGCATATACAGTCATCTGATATTTGACAAGGCCATCAAGCCCACCCAGTTGGGAAAGAATGGCCTCTTCAACAGTGGTGCTTGGGGCACTGGATATCCATATACAAAAGAATGAGAGAGGAATACCATCTCACACCTTATACCAAAATCACCTCAAGATGGATCAAAGATCCAAATATAAGAGCCAAAACCATAAAGACCTTGGAAAATGATGTAGGGAACATCTACAGGACCTTGTAATATGAAATGGCTTCATGAACTGCACATCCAAAACAAGAGCAGCAAAAGACAAAATAGATAAATGGTATGTCCTCAAAATTTAAAACTTCTGCACCTCAAAGGACATTATCAAGAAAATAAAAAGGCAGCCTATTGAATGGGAGAAAATATTTTGGAACCATATATCTGAAAGGAGCCTAATAGCCTGCATATATAAAGAAATCCTGCACCTTGAAAATAAAAGGATGAATAACCCATTTAAAAAATGGGCAAGTGACATGAAAAGACACTTCTCCAAGGAAGAAATACAAATGGCTAAAAAGCACATGAAAAAATGCTCAACATCACTAGCTATTAGGGAAATGCAAATCAAAACAACAATGAGATACCATCTTACACCCCATTAGAATGGTTGCTATTAAAAAATCAGCAGACTATAAGTGTTGGAGATGATGTGGAGTAATGGGAACCCTCATCCACTGCTGGTGGGATTGTGGAATGGTCCAGCCACCATGGAGGACAGTTTAGTGGTTCCTCAGAAAACTAACAGCAGATCTTAAATATAATCCAGTGATTCCACTGCTGGGTATATACCCCGAAGAATTGAATGGAAAGACACGAACAGATATATGCACACCAATGTTCATAGTGGCATTGTTAACATTTGCCAAAAGTTGGAATCAACCCCAGTGCCAATCAACAGATGAATGGATAAACAAAATGTGTTACACACATACAATTGAATATTACTCAGCTGTAAGAAGGAATAAAGTGCTAACACACAGAATAACATGGATGAATCTTGAAGACCTTATGTTGAGTGAAGAAAGCCAGGCATTGAAGGATGAACAGTCCATGACCTCACTGACTTGAATTGAGGAAAGTGAGCAGTCTCTGAGAACCATTATATGAAAGATAGGTTAACAAGAAAGAGAAAGAGAAGAGAAGGTTGTGAGCCATCACCCATGTGGCATAATCTATGGTAAAATGATATAGTTGCATATTGAAGGATAAGACAGGTGGGTAGTGATATTACTGGGTTTGCTGGTGCAGGGTTGACAGGTGGGTAGATTAGGAAGGATGGGTGAGAATACCCAGGATACTGGGGGGCGGGGGAGATGGGAGAGAGACCAGGTGAACACAGGATTTGTGGATATGAGGTTGAAAGGGCAGTTGTGGGAATGCTCTTATGGCAATATGACAAAGTAGTGTCATTGGTTTATGGTGTTGGTTGGGGGGGGCATTCAGGATGGGGCACACCTGGAGTAGGCTTCTGGGGAGTGTGTGACTGTTCATGCTGTCATAATGTGTTGCATTGGTGAGTGCAGACCCACATGGTGAGTGAAAAGGAGACAGAACCCCCATCTTCAGGAGGACTGATTAACCCAGAAACAGACAGGTGGGTGTCTCTTATGAACAAGGGTGTATCCTAGTAGTGGAGGACAATCAGTGTGTCAAGACCTCTTGTTGTATGTAACTAAGAATCTTGTCATCCAATGAGTCAAGACAGGGGAGTGTCATGGGCCCCAGGGAGATGGTGAGGGAGGAACAGAATAGATCAAACTGGGTGTATTTAGGAGTCAGGGGAAATGTTCTTCATTACCTTTACAGTGATGGACATAGGACTTGGTAAATATCATCAACAATTATTAAATTGTACCATCTAAATTGTAAACTATACTATAAACCATTGACAATGTTTAGTAGCTATGTTTCACTATCTGTATAACAGTTATAACAATACTACCATCCACATGCAAAAAGGTTTTAATACGGGGTGAGGAAAGGGGGAGGAGGTTGGGTATATGAGAGTCTCTAGTATTCTGAGTGTGACTTTGCTGTGACTTAAAACTTATTTGAAATTTAAAGGAAAATTTGGGAGACACTGGGGAGTGAAAGGGGGAAGGTGCCACGGTACAGACTGGACACACGATAATGTAGTGATAAAATGAAAAATGTTTAAAAATATATTTTTTATTTTTTTTATTTTTTCCTGTTTTTTGAATATCCCAATCCTTTAATTTTATTTTTAGTGTTGTTTTTTTTAAGTTTCCATGTATTTTAACACTCACATTTAAACTTCACATTATTATTTAATTTTCCAATTAATTGTATTTGCCAATTATATGGGCTTCATCTTTAAGGAAGGTTTGGGTCACAGAAGGGTTACAACGGGGACAGGAGAGGATCATAGGTGGGGATTGTCAGGGCTGGGGGTTTCTTGAGAGGAAATTCACCTGAATATACATAAAAGTTATATAAAATTGTTCAAATGATCAATGGGTGGGGCATAGTCACAGTGGGTGGAGAATCACTCAATAAATGATAGAATATGGAATTTCCAGGCTAGAGAGCTCTTCCACATTCTCAAAGGGAGCAACAACAGTCCCCTAAGTGCAGGGTCAGAGTCTGGCAAACGAGGATGGTCCACTAATGGGTTCTTGTTATTGATGACTAGCCTACGAGTATCTGCTCTTGTAAGTGAAACTTAGCCTACTGTTATGGGGTGCCGAAGGGTTGCCACCTGAGAGCCTCCTTGATGCTCAGATGTGGCTTCTTTCTAAGCCAAGCTCAGCATGTGAATGCATTGCCTTCCCCACAAGGTGGGACATAACTCCTGAGTATAAGCCTCCTTGGCAACAAGGGATCAATACCAAGTGCGAACTGGTAATACAACTGGAAAAAGACCTTTAATAAAAGGAGGAAAAGGTAAAGACAAATGAGTTCATATTGCCAAGAGACTTCAAAGAGAGTCAGGAGGTCATCTCAGAACTAATGCTTTTGCACACCTCAGTAGGATCTCATAGAACACCTAAGTGGATATCACCCAAACAGAGGGGCTCCTGAGGGGATAGCCCCAGAGATTGATGCCTTATTAGTGGGCTATACTTTGGAATCTGCTCCTGAGAGTGACAGAGTTGGACTCATATAAGTCCTCCCTGCACATGGTCCATCAGTCCCTTCTATTCAAACCTACTTGTGGTGCTGGAGTTTGTAGGTGTACTTCCAAAGACTGGAGCCTTTGGCCTGCCCATGTGCCAGTTGTGCCTGGAATCTCGGGGGAGCTGCAACTCCTACTCTACAGCTCAATGGACTTACCCAAGACATATGGCGATGAGAGGATTATGGACAACGTCCTTCCCAGAGAACGGAGAGAGGCTGCAGCTGCAGGCAGGATAATCCCATCCATCTTATCCATGGGATATACACCCCCTCTCACTTGGAGGTGGAGTGGACATCACCTTCTCAGACTCCTCAGAATTGGGGAGCTACAGACTAGTATGAACTTACTGATATTCTGTTGTAGACATATTGTGATTCAAGCAATGGAAGAAATTACAATATTGATGTGGAGCCAGTGGCCAATGGATGCTTTTGGACCAGGGAAAGGGAAAATCAGTTGTAATACAGGGGTTCTTTCGGAACTTGGGAATTATCCTGAGTGACATTACAATGACAGATATAGGCCATTTTACATCAGCATATAACATGCAGAACTGTGTTGGAGAGAGTGGTTTACAATGTGAACTATGTTCCACGCTTAGTGGCAAAGCCCCAGGATGTGTATATCCATTGCAGTTGGTGTGCCACACTAATGACAGATGTTTATGTGGGAGTTTGAGGGAGTTGTGGGAGGTGGGGAACATGGGAATCCCTGTAATTTTTGTGTAACATGTAATTTTAGCATCTTTAAAATATTAAAAAAATAAAAATAAAAAATAAAGTGTTACTGGGGTACTGCAAAGTGCTAGAAAATAAAAAAGAATGATATTAAATGTGAAATATTTTGGAAATATTTAAAATTGATTTAGAAGCTCAGATCTACCATTATATTAGCTGTTGTAATTTGATAGAAACCAAACCATTTTAATTCTTCATACTGTCACCTATATAGGAGTAATTTTGGTATCCATCCTCATGATATAGTGAAGATGAGAAATCAATATCTGTAAAATGCTTATCATGGTTCCTTCCTGTAAGTGAACGAATGCTATCATGGGTGATGAAATTATTTTCCTTCTACCATGCAAAAGTCTCATTCTTTCCATATAAGTCCCCAATCCCACATCCTAATTTCATTTCCTTAGATTCCCTCCCAGTAATCACAGAGTCTGCTTCCCTCTAGATTGTAGAGATGATACAGGTGACCTGTTGTTAAATGGTAAAGAAGTACGTTTTGAGGTGATGGCAGAAGATGATGTGATAAAAAAAATAGATGTAACCACAAAAGCCAAAGATTACAATAAAGAAAACAGGGTGTGAAATCTAGAGGGCATTATATATAAAACAGTCAATCATTTTAATAATTAATGCAATATGTATAAAGCATTAATCATTATTAATCATTAAGTCAAAGGAAGCAGGGCTTTCTAAGTTTGAAACTCAATGGAAGAAAAAATAAATGTGACTCTGAAAGATTGATTTGAACACACAAAATTATAAACTTTCACACTATGCCACTAAATACGTTTACACATACATAGAAGAGCTAAAAGCAAGCAGCTAAGATATTACAGAAACAAAGAAAGAAAAGGGAAAGGAAATCCTATAGCTCTCTATTTGAAAGATTGCAATCAAAGCAACAATTGAAACACTCAGGCACTATTATAGAGACTAAGACATGAATAATTAATTGCCTGCCATGGAAAAATTAAATGGCTAATAATCTCATATTAATTTAAGTAAACCAATAATGGAAAGATTGCCAAGTAAAGTTTTTAATATACCATCTGACAGTTATTAAATAAAACTGACCTTTTCTCATGTAATACTCACTGTGACAGTGTTTGTCTCCAGAGATGCTGAGCAAGGTAAACTCTACCTCCATTGTACAGGAACTTTGCCATTAATAGCGAAACATGCTCATATAAAGTGCTCTTAAGAAAAAGCCCTCACTTCTACACATTCCTCTACTGCTAATATCCATTTTTTCCCTACTCCTATTTATTACAATTCTCCATGGACAGATGTACTGCTTTTCCTGGAACAACTTTATCACACACATTCATGCTTTTTATTGTCCTTCCAAACTAATCACTAATTGGCAACAAGGATCCCTGCATAATTGGGTCCAATGGACACCTTCTTTTCCAACATAATAAATATATACATTTGATAATTTTACTAGCAGGGAAAACAAGTGTGATCTCTCAGCTCAATGCTAGACTGGACTGCCCCTCAGATGACCTCAGAAAAAGCTCTTGGCTTCCTTTCTCATAGACCTTTCTCCTGCAAATTTTGCTGAGCTTTCAGATTCAACTGGTTTTTGTCTCTGAGAAGGTCTCTGTGTGGAAGTACAAAGCACTCCCCGAGTGGTAGGTAAAGGACTGAAGCTCTTTCACCATCAAGACAGCAGGAAGGAGTCTGACATCAGTCCCCAAGCCAGAGTTGGGTCCCAGGATGAGAGTCCCACCCAGCCCAGGGTTACCCAGGATGAGAGAAAGCAGCAGAGTAGATATTTACAGCTTCATTATAGCTGGACATTAGCACGTTTCCGTGTCATGAGCATCATTTCCCTCTGGTACAATGGTCTGGCAGCAAGGAAATTTTTATGACTGATTCTTTGCTCCCAGTAGTCCAGGTTCTGCATAAAGGCAATCCCCTTTTTTATGATTTCTCTTCCATGACCTCCCCTGCATTCCACAGATGTAACTTCTTAGCAAATACCCCACCCATTTACTAAAAGGTTTTCCAAAGTTTTAGGACTGGGTTGCCCACCTGGTCTAAGTCCCTTAGATCTGTAAAGTTCTGACATGGGGTGACGATACAACTTTTGACATTACCTCTGGAAATTTACTACTCCCCTCTTCAATAAAGAGGTGAACTGTATCCATTAGATATAAAACCATGGAAACCATGGATGCTACACTGTTTTGCTTGATGACACTTTCCCAAAGCATTTAGTAATTTCATGCTTGTAACAAAAATTTCCTCCTGGCTTTTTGTTCCTCATTTTTAAAATGTTTGTTCATTATAAGAAATTAATTTAGACCTGGTTACCCAACATGGCTTGAGCCTACCACTATGAATGGATAGATTCATTTATTTTTCCTGCATATCCTTGTGTGTTGCTCAATTTATTTCATTATTAGATCTATTAATATTTCTATAAATTTAAAACTAAACATGAAATAGAAACCTTTATGTTTTTTAAAAGTTTACATTGTAGTAACATAAATACAATTCAAAATTTATATTTTAAAATATGCTCAAGTATACAATTCATTGGTGATGTTTATAGGCACAACATGAGGCTACAATCAACATCATTTACCTAAACTCTTTAATCACCTCAAACAGAAACTCTGTACATATTGATCAATAACCATTCCATCCCTCAGTGCCTAGTAACATAATTTACTATCCACTTCTATGTATTTCATATAAACAAGAACATGCCATATGTGTTTTTTCATGCCTGGCTTATTCCTCTCAACATGATGTATTCATTGTTTTTCCATGTTGTAGCATGGATCAGAAGCTGCTGAATAATATTTCATTTAATGTATAAATTGCCTGCGACAAAGAGAAGATCCTAGGGGACTAACAATGTTCTGTTCTGATTTGGGTTCTAGTTTAATGGATTATATCCAATTTTTTGAAACTTCATTGAACTCGTGATATGGAACTTTTTCTTATATGTGTTTTAATAAAAATAGGATTTTTTAAAAGTCTCATCTTGCACAACACTTTGTACTCCATCATTGATTTCTATTCTTACTGAATATGATATGGTTTTTGTATCTATAAGTGCAACAGCTATTCAAAAATAAAAGGATATGGGAGCAGGTGTAGCTTAGTGGTTGAGCAACTGCTTCCCATGAAGAAGGTCCTCGATTCAATCCCTAGTACTGCCTAAAATATAAATAAGTAAGTACATAAATAAATAATAAAAATAAAAGGAGACTTAGCAACTGAACAAGTTTCCTGAGCTCCCATACCATCTCTAGACTGCCTAACTCTAGACATGAGATGTGTGGATAAATAAATCAAAATGTCTTTATGTCACTCTTCTGGTGGGTTTTCTGTTACTAGCAGCTGAATTCTAACCATAACTAGATTCCCTTTTTTTTTGATACATTTTAGAATTATTGTAATTTTTCTACTAATAAATGATCTCCTAGGGGGAAAAAATAGATGCTGTGTGTATTTTGTAAAAGTCACACAAAGATATTGTACTTTTTTCTTTGATGACTTCTTAACATGAAGGAAAGGCTTGATGCATTAGAAGGCATCCCAAACAGATCTACTAGCATAAGACAAAATCCAAAAACATGCCATAGATGAACCACAGAAAAAAACTCAATGTGTTGTTATGCATAAGATAGAACTAAGTGGTCAGGAAACCTTCAAAGGCAGCTGGGATAGATCATTGATCAATTCATGAGGTCCCTGCTGATAACCCTGGAGTCCCAAATTCCCCCATCTATCCTCAAACCTCCTGTTCAATAAGGGGATCATGTCCGGACAAAAGACTGCATCTAATGCCTCTAAGTCCTTTCTTTTCCCAGTATGTGTTCCTGTTATTTATTTGCATTTCAAATATGACCTGAGACTGGCTTCTCTGTTTCCCTATCCCCAGAAGCTGTTGCTCCAGCACTCTGCCCAGTGAACACACTCAAACCAGTCTTTGAACTGAGTGAGCTGCCAAAGATCACCATCTGCTAGCCAATACGCGAAGTGCATATGAGGGAGTTAAAATAAATAAGAGAGGCTTTTCCCTGACCCTTACAGCTTCCCTTCCCAAATCCCTTAGAAATGGGTCTGCTACCTATTACGGGGTCCAAATCCCAGATTTGAGCAACTAAGAGGGACAAGCCTAAAGACCCAGAACAGGTTGAAAAAAGAATCAAGGAACAGCAGTAACCAACAGTCCAACCACTAAATCCCTATGAAAGACAGAGAAATTGAACATCAAAGTAAACTCATCATCATAATCAGATGTGCAGACATCAGCTAAAATTTACAAGCCATACTGAAAAAATAGAAGGAATGGCCCAAGCATAGGGATATATCAAATCCCCAGAGGAGACATAGGATTTGAGACAATTCATTTGATACAATGAGATTCATACAAATTTCCAAAATCAAATGTGACCTGAACAGAGCAATATTTTATGATATCATGGAAAGAACCTCAAAAATTTCTCCGTGGAGCACTGTCTCCACCAACTCCCAAGATCAGACTACAAAGCCTTTGAATAATGTGAAAGAGAGAAAAGCAAGTGGAAGAAATGCCAGTTGACTCATCAAAGATCACCTTGGATTAGCAAATTCCAGAAAAACCCAAACATGTAAGAGAGCCCATCTAGAACAAGCAGAAACTTGCCAGATGACTGCAGACACTTGAAGAGATCTGCAGAGATCAACACAACTCAACACAGTAGACTCAGCTGCATTATCTTACACTTTGAGGGTGGGGTGTCGTTGCTTTATATGCAGCCATAGCTAACTGAAGCAATAATTACTGTGAGCCAAATTGAGGGCATTAAGAACAATTGGCTACTTCTTACTTCGAGTATTTTTTCAGATACTGGAGGACAGCATTCATGCTCATTCTGTTATTCAAGAACTCTTTGTATAAGTAACGATTAAATGTGACTATTTTTGAGAATTCTTTCAACATTAACAGGAGATATTGGAAGGACATGCAAGTTTATGGAGAAATACCTCATCATCTAACACAGAACCTTCCACTCTAAGAGAAATTTTTGCACAGAATTTCAAGCTCTTTATATGTTCACCTTTTGATCATGAGTATTGAGTATGGTTTTGAACATAAATGCCAAAAAATGGTTAACGGAGTTAATAAATAGACTGTTCATAGATATGGTTTTTACAGTATATGTCAAAATGTGGAAAAGGGAGAGTAGTGTTTAGAGGAACAGAAAGGATCTTATTATTTGCCAATAAAATAATATAGAACATGCCATCCAGCCCTACACCCTTTGCGTAAATGCCTAGAAACATGGACATCAAGATTTCTTATTTAATGTGTAGATATAAATTGTCAAAACAATTATTTACTTTAGTAATACAATGTATGATTTCACGGTTTAATTCATCATATTCAAGTTCATATCTGCTGAAGGTATGGTTTCGTTCTATGAAATGTTTAGAGTCAAAATTTCAGTTTCTGAGGATTAGGACCCTGCAATCACAGGCAAATATTTCAGCCCCAAGAAAAATGACCCTTGTATGGATTCCCCAGAAACAATCTCCTAAGACACCTTTTATGTCTTTTTTCTTCAAACTGTAGATAATAGGGTTCAGCATGGGTGTTTCCATGGGATACATCACCAAGGCGGGCGCACATGAATGTGCATAGCCAAGAACTCAAGATCTCATCTTTACTCAGATGGAAAAATAAGGAAACAAGTGAAAGGTGAGACACACAATTTAAAAATGCTTCATTCCCCCCCAAGCTGATGAGATTACACATATGGAGGAATCAATCTTACAATAATAGTAAAGATCTCAATGAGGGGAACACCAGGCAGCAAGCTAGCTGCAAAATACACCACTATATCCTTGATGAAGGTGTCAGAACATTCATGTTGGGCCATCTGAGTAAAGGTAAAGAAAGTGGTGGATTTCCAAGTGTATACAAAAGGACAGTGACAGCACCATTATAGATTTGTATTGAAGAATACAGGATACTCACAGACCCAGGATATCAAAATCAGAAGTCCACTTAAATGTGGACTTCAAATGATAGGCAAAGAAAATCCATCTCAAATGTTGAGTAAATATTCCTTGGAGAGATCAATGACTGGTGAAGGTCAGAGCCATGGAGGAAAAAGACAGGGTGAAAGGACCCCCAAGGGAGCAGATAAACAAATGTGTCATCCAAGATCCTTCCAAGGAACAAAATGAGCAGAAAAGAAGTCCATTTCTATTTTGGCCTCTGCATATATGGGAACAAAATTGCTCAGATATTAGAGTAAGAATGGGATGATTACTTTAATGGTTATCTGGGAAAATAAACATTTAAGACCCAGAAATGGTAAATATGGCCACTCCTCCCCTCACCTACAGCTTAAGGGTACCAAGAGGAACAGAATTCTACTGTGCTCTTACAGAGATTGCCTAATACCACTTCCCTGTCCTTCTTTGAAGCTGAGTTGATGCCCCATCACTCAGGAGGGAAAGACTCAGGGAAAAAGAAGCTCTAAGAAGGCCATCTGAGCTTCTGCTGTGAGGAACTGATTTGGAGGAAGGCAGGGCTCTCAGACCATGTTCTCTGATAGGACAAGTTGGTTTAACACAATGCCAAGTCCATCCTCTTAAAGTTTGCAAACAGTCCTGCCGTCCCCTCTACCATCGCCTCTACCTCTCTGGTCTAGAAAACAATTCTAAGTTTCTCTCTTTACGAAAACTAGCTTTCTCTCCAGTCTCAACATCTATCAATTGTTTCTCATCCAGCTGTCTTAGAGATTTTTCTGTAGTCATTAAATGTGCCTCCATTCTACCCACTTAGGGATCCTCCTGTATTGATTATCTATAAAATCTCGCACACTCATTAATTCATTAACTCAAGAAACATTTCCTGGGACTCAGTGAAATCAGCATTTGAAAGCTTCTTATGCATCTTCTAACATTCAGTTACTCAATAATTCTCTGCTGCTGTTTCCACTTTTGTAATGGGGATAACAGTGATTATGGGGACTAAATTATTAGCATGTCTAAAACCTACTTAACACATATAAATGCTCATTAATGTAATTGTTAAACCACTGTAAAATACATTATCATCTGTTAAATAGAAACAATCTTGATAGGAACAAATTGAGCAAATACATATCAAACACAGCACAGAGCTTACCTCCTGGTGATGTGAGTAGATTATAGCTATTTTTACTCTCATTTATTAAATATTTACAGATTTCCATTCTCTATTTTGGGAGTTTAATACATTTGTTAATATTTGTAATTATTCTGCTCTTTTTTTTATAAAATAATTTAACAATATATCTGAATATAACTACTCTTTCTCTCTCTCACCCTCATTTACAATTTTCTAATAATGAGAAGAGTATTGTGAATAATGTAAAAAAGAGCTCACATGATTGTGAAAATGTTCTGGAACTAGATAGATGTGATTGTAGCACAATATTGTGAATGTCCAAATTATCACTGAATTTCACACTTCAAAATGGCTACTGAATTTATACATTTGCTAAGTATCAGCTACCTTCCTAGAAACCTACTCATTAAAAATAGATATGCAGATGCCTATGTGTCACCTGCAAATTTTGAAATGTCACCTTTCCAGTATTTATATCTCTTGTTTCTTTTTCTCATTGCATTGCACTGGTGGGATAATATATCATGCTGGTAAATCATATTAGTGTCACGGATATGATTTTGTCTTCAATATTTGAGGGGAATTCTTCTATTGCTCCTGCCACAGAAGCTTGCCAGGTCATTTTGGGAGGTAAATATTTGTTGTTTACTTAATTTTATCCTTTAGTGATTCATCTGTTTTCCTCCATCCTGAATTGACTTTGGATATATATATTTTCCAAAACTGTTTTTTACTGGAGATTTTAAAATTTTGACAAGCATTACAAGTAAGATTATAATACCAAGTGTTGCATTTTCTTACATCTGGGTGATTTGTCTCAAATTTACTTTGATGTATTTCTATTCAATCTCTCTTTATTTTTCCACATGAATAGACTTCTGACTAATTTTCTCTATTTGGTGGCTTTTGCCAAAGAATTTCCTGTCAGATTCCTTCTTCATTTCTAGGATTTTACATCCTTATAATTCATCATCTATAGATTTTATCTTTATGATTTATTCCCTTCTCCTTTGCCTGTGTTTGTTTTGTGGAACTTTTAACAACAGCATCATCAAACTCTAAGTTTTTGTTTCTTGAGACTAGAATGCATTTGTGTTCATTTGCAGTATAAAATATACACTGGAAGAAAATGAATCTTAAAACCAAGATTAACATTACAACTTAAAGATCACTTTTAAAAATTTAGTGTACTCTGTTGCAGATTTTTTACCTTGATTATTGGCAAATATGGGCTTATCTTTAAAAGGTCTATTTACTATCATAAGTTCTTCATCCTACAGCAGCAGACCCATTGTCCATCGATAGCAGTTTATGACAGTGTTAGTTTTTCAGACTTGATAGAATTTTATATTCTTAAATTTTAAAAGAGGAATTTTAATTTCCTTCAGTGAAGGTGACATCTTGTTTTAATTTCATTTTCATGCAATAATAGTATGATGCCAACTTTGTCAAACATACCATTTGTACGTCTCCTTTATGAGTTGTTAATATCCCCAAAAAAGAAATAACATTTTTGCATTTCATAATTAAGAGTATCAAGTGGATTACTTTTTGAATTTATATTTTTCTTCATGGAACATAGTCTCATTGAATTTTTCTATATTATGGTCCAATTTTTCTTCTCTTCCTCTCTTATTTCTATCAAAGACTCATATTCAGAATTGACTATGTCTTCCTAAGATTAGATCTTTCTATATAGATTTTTATATTTCTATTTTTTCTTCTAACATAATATTTCTATTTCTTCCACATTTGATTGAAATGTGTTTGTGAATATAGAGATACAGTTTAACCTTAAGTATTTCTAAACAGTTAATTGAACACTTTTTCATAACTTTTAAAAATCTCTGTAAGATAACTAAGAATTAAATATATTCAAGTTAACATGTCAAAAAGTTAGCTATCTTAAATAATGTTTCAAACCAAATTAAATTTAAAAATTCTAGCTATATTCACTTTCAAGTCCGAAACAAAAAGATCATTGTCACAATTTCCATTATTCTTAAAATTATCTGGGATATTAAAACAATGCCATAAGATCTAAAATGATAATGGCTGTTAGAAATTATATGGAAATGATATTATTTATTATTTGGAGAAAGTAGACAGATTTAAGAAAAATCCAGACATCTATCATGACATGATACATATGAAAAAATTCAAAATATTCCCTAATATAATTGAAATATCAGACATACAATAAAGAGGGGAATATCTTTCTTAATGACAATAAACCTAAAAGATTGTTAACAAGAAATAATCCTGCTTTTCATACACAACACCAAAGGAACATGTACCAAAATGGTCCTTATATTTCAAGAGGAAATTTCCTGTTCCTGGAACTGGACAATGAATTTTTAAAAAGTGACAACTCTTTATAAATTAATTTATATCTTTAATGTATTCCTTATTATAATTTCACTATTATCCCTGCATATGGCTAGATGATTATGAATTCATCTACAAGAATTAGCTGAGGCCAGGTATGAAATTATGATAGACTTGCTCTATTCAACATTTAAATATATTATGAAGATGGATAAATAAAATAAGGACCGTATGATTTTACAGCATGCTCATGCTAAAATCATAAATATCCTGAATGAGATGATCATTTTAAGAAGGTCATCCAAGAAACACTGGAAGTTTAATCACTGACCACAAGACTTTTATTGATAGATGAAACAGTAAATATACTAATGAAAAAAAGGGAAAACTGCATGGCAAGGGGCCTAGATGGGAACTCTACTTTGTGAATAACTTTCCTGTAAACCTACAACTTAGCTCAAAAATTGAAATTAAAATTTAATGAATAATTATTTATCATTAAGGAAACCTAATCTGAAAATGGTAGTATGTAAATAGAATATGCCATTTCCATATGGTGGAATATTTTTAATCTGATGAGCATTAGGTGATGTTAGAAAATGTTCATTAGATTCTCTTATGTGAAAAGGGGACAGTTTTTATATAGTCTCTATTCCTGTTGAATTTATATCCAAAAAAAATTATTACATCAATGAAATGCAAACAATGATTAATCATTAGAGTGGAGATTAATTTTTGGCCATACGATTGGCAAAGGCACCACAAAATGTAACATGCACAAATGACCCAAAAGCAGTGTAAAAAAGGTTGGAAATTTTTAATGATTGGGATGATTTGCCCTTTATTTGGGGAATATCTTGAAGTGAAAGGCCAAAAGCAGCCACATTTTATGCTGGGAAGAAATGATCACTTTGAGGTGCTAAGCAAACAGGATAACATTGGATTCCAGGTAGGAAAATTAACCCATATTTGTCAGCACAGAGAAACAATTATTAAACAAAATGTATGGCATCATGAGCTACTCAGGTTTTAATATTGTTGTCATTCTGAGAATGCCTGTTTGGTGTGATAGTTTGGTAACTTTTCTTCTTATTCTGGGCAAACCTAGCTATCCCATGGAAACAAGAAACCAAAAAGGAGTTACAAACATTCTCTTCCTAGGATTTACAGAGAAGCAGGATCTAAAGCCTTTCATCTTTGTTCTGTCCCTGTCCATGTACCTGTCACCCTCATGGGGAAGCTATTTATCATCCTGGTTATCAACTCAGACTCCCACCTCCACAAGCCCATGTACTTCTTCCTCTCCAAGCTGTCCTTGGCTGACCTCAGTTTCACCTCAAGTACCATCCCAAAAATGTTGCTAAGGATCCAGACACAGAAAAAAGTTATCAGCCCTGCAGGCTGTTTCACCCAGATATTTTCTATCATTGTATTTGGAAGCTTGAACAGTTTCCTCCTGACTGCAATGCCTATGACTGCTTCATCACCATCTGGAATACTATTCAGATATAAGGAGAAATGAAATCAACATGGATTAAACTTGAGGACATTTTGTTGAGTGAAATAAGCCAAACACAAAAGGACAAATATTGTATGATCTCACTAATATGAATTAATTACAATAAGTAAACAAATGGAGGTAAACTCTAGAATATAGGTTACTAGGAGATAGAATACGGGTTGAAAATGTGAGATGGCGCTTAAAGTATGTAGAATTTTTTATAAGGTTTATCATAAATTGTGGAAATTAATAGAGTTAATGATAACACATTATATTGAGTATAACTAACATTGCTGATTTATAAATATGATTGTGGCTGAAAATGATGAAAGGGGTTGTCTAAGGACACAAATGTCAATTGAAAGGAACCTAAAACTAATCTAGGGACAATATCATAGTGATTATGGTGGTGGATGAACAAGGCTTTTTAAATGATATTAAGTGCAAATTATTTGGAGTTAGATAAACCTGGTTTTGAATCCTGTATGTATCACGTGTTTGCTGATAAAATTTAATAGGAATTGAGCTATTTTAAATCTTAATACTTTCCCCGGTATAGTAGGAATATGGCATCCATTCTCATAAGAAGGTTAAGGGACAATCAAAATATGTAAAAAGCTCCAAATTGTTCCTTCCTTCTAGTAAATGGTTGGTTATCAATGGTAATGAGATGAGAATGACTTATCTTCTAGCTTTCAAATGTCTCATTCTTTCCACACCTCAGGTCCTGAATTCATTTCCTATCACCTCTTCTACCAACCACAGAATAAGAAATCTTCAAGCTGATAACCACATAAAGACAGGCATCTTCTATATTAAAAAGGTGATGGTCAAATTCCATGACATGCAAAGCCTACTAGACAATGAAACCAATAATCAACAGCTGAAAATACAAACTGCACTCTCCATGGCTGACCTACCAGCACGTCCTCTCAATGATACCTGCCCTCGTCCACTCTGATTTCCAAGATATTAAATGTGGCAGGTACTTTACCAGAAGTCCATGGCTTCCATATTCAGTGACTTCATATTTCTGCTTTCCTCTTCCTAGTCTCTCTGCAACAGTTCCACTTGAAGTATTTTCACACTCCTTTTCCTTATGGAAATCCTTAAGCCCCTTCAGGATAGCCTGGCATCATATCCTTTTGAAACTGAGTCTTAATATCTTCACAAGTGCACTTAATTTGGATGGCAAGAACTATGTTTTCATGCTACTTTATTTATGTTTATCTGTTTCCTCTCTGCCAAAATTGAGTGCCTTGACGGATACAGCAATATTCTACATACTGGTCTCCCAGACCTATTCAGTTGGTGCCTGTTTATAACAAGAGCTGATTAAATATATATTTTGTGAATTATGAATTCTCATTATGAATAAATAGTAACTATGTACAGCAGGAGAACAGAGATTGATGAGTTACTTTTGTTTGTTTTTCTGTTTATTATTATCATTGTTATTGGAATAATGAAAATGCTCTAAAATTGATTGAAGTGATGAATGCACAACTATGTGATTATACCCAATACCATTGTACACCTGATTGTACACTTTTGATGGAATTATGATTTATTGATATGTATCAATAAAATTGAATTGTTATATGAAAAACCAAACAGACAAAAAAGTTAGTATAGTTTTTTCCTGTCAATAAATAATTTTTTTCCCTGGTGATGAGGTGGTTTTTCTTTCACTACTCAAATGTTTCTTTCTTTCTGCACCTTCCCGTCCCAATTCCATGTTCCTATTTCATTTTCTCATCATTGACTAGGAGGGATCTTTGTAAGGACAAAGTTGATCTTTAAATTCCACATCTTAAAGCCACCTCTGATTCTCCACGGGAAAATGAAGTCAAAGTACCACAGCTTCAATGTGAGCTTGACCTTCTCTGGCCTACCTGACAGTGTCCCCTGACTTTGTGGGCTGCTCTATGAACACTTATGTCCAAGTCCTTGAACCTGACTTGTACCTTTACCTGATCTCCCTAATTTTCATCCCAAGTGAATTTACACAGCATATAACTATGGATCAAGTCTCTGACAGTTCCATTCAGAAATTTTCCACTCCCTTTCTTCTGGAAACTCCAAGATCATTTCAGGTTAGCCTGGAGATAAAACCTTTTAGAACATTACTTTTATTATCCCAATAGGAAGATAAAAATTATTTCAGGCACTTCATATTGGGGGTAGGGATAATTTTGTGTTACATTTATTGGACTCCATGCCTTCTACCTGCTAGACTGTGAGTGCTTTGGGGGTCATAGCAATATTCTACAGAGATTTCCATCTGTTCACATAGATCATTTCGTGCCTGGGTTATAACAGAAGTTAAATAAATATATATTGTGTGAACGAATTAAAGAAGGCACTTTCACAGATGCTGAAAATGAAAGAGAAGAAGCAGGGAAATAGTAATACATGTTTTGAAGACATTCTAGAAGCATGCTTTCCACCTCCTGAGTTGTGAACCTGCAGGTGGGTCAAGATGACTTTTGTGAGAATTATAAGATAAAGTAAATAAAAGACGATAAGAAATAGAGTGTCTCACTCATAGTATGTGTAAATACCAAATCAATTCACGAATTTTCTTGTTTAGGCGTGTGTGTGATTGCACATGTGTGCATTGTGGATCATAGAAGTCAATGTATTTTAATGCTCAAGGATTGTCAAAATTAAGGCAAGGAAAGCTTTTTAAAAAGGAGGCCATTCCCTGCTAATGGGAAAAGTTTCTATGAATGGAGAGACAATGGAAGAGACAGAACAGGTTAGAGAGAACACAGGCAGCCCTCAGGGAGCTGAGGGTCCTCCAGTCTCAAGGGCCAGGGACAAAGCAAGTGTTCTTGCTGCATCTGCCTTTTAATGGTCTCTACATCATTCTCTGATATACCAGTCATTCTGTGTCTGTCCCATATTTATTAGAACACAGGGGTTTTAGCTGGTCACACAGCAGATGAAGCAGATCACTCATTTTTCTTTCTTTGTTATTCCAGGCCTTTGGGTTTTTATCTACTTTTTGATGAATCAAATAGACACACTCCTATCTTGGTTCTGTTCTTCATCCTAAATATAAAGACCTTCCCAGATTGCACTCTACAAAATCCCACAAATACATACAAATCTATGCTCTTAGCCTGAACAACTTTTTTCATATGAAGTGTCTGTAAGGGTGTGAGGCTAAACACTCACTTATTTCATTCTTCTCTGACTTCTCTAGTATAATGTAAAATCTAAATAAGCAAGGATATCACCTGCTTTGTTCACTTGTGTGTTTTCACAATTGTGTGTGAATATATGTACAGTTATATGGAAAACAATCTTAAGAAAATGTGATGTGATGGAATCAAATAGAATGACAACAAAAATGAAAGCAGGCTAAATATTTCTATAAAGCACCTTTATTAAGAAAAATTGAATGGAATATCCAAAATGATCATCTGATATAAAAGTTGGAAAATAACAATAATTTAATATATAAATTATGCAAAATATAAATATAGGTAACTTAATTGGTAAAGACATGGAAATAAAATTATATGCAAATACACTATTTAAAAATGCAGTAAGGAAGAAATCTCTAAATGTATACTTTAGTCTCATAAAGGGAATATGGATTCAAATATTCTTATAAAGAGAATAAAATCTACTGGTAGTCCAATTTAAAGAATGTCATCTGAATAATGGCAGAGGTTGATGCAACTTAAATATAGATCAAATCACAAAAGGGAAAAATGTATATATGGAAAATAAAGGAGCAAAAACAAAAAGGCAGTACTTATAAAATGGATATTCTTTAACTCATATGATCCTGAAGAACTTCCTAGGTTTCAAAAGCAATAAGGGAAACAGAATGTGTAATAGGAATGATTTTCCATGCAAAATTTTTAAACATTCAAAAGCTCCCCAAATGTAAAAAGATATAAAAGAAACCAATTGCAGGAAGCAAAATTGTTGAAAAAACTGCATTCCTATATTTTAATGCAGTAATATGAATAAATATACTGAGGCAGCAGTATACAAAGTCAAGACATCAGCAATTTGCAATTTAGTAAGTAAATGGCTAATGAACCTCCAATAATTTAACTCCATCAATAAAGGAATAATTGCTAAGTAAATGTAGTATACCTCTTTCCTTATTAAACAAAAATATTTTTCCTTTCAATACACTAGTAAGGGTTTGTGTATCACCAACTACTGTTGCAAAGTAATATCTTCTTTCATTGGATTGATAAGAGAAATATAAACAAATATGCCTCATCTTTAAAGAAATATGAAACATAATGCTCTTCTTTTTTCCTGAATTCCTGTGAGATATTGAGCCTTTCTGAATTCTCCCTGGGCCAGACAGTTTCTTTAAATGCCACCTGATTCTCAGATCATGGGATTACTTTTTCATTTGGGTAGGCAAAAGCTATAGTACTGTTGTGGCATTGCTATAATAACTCATTTTAAAGTTTTCAGCTTTTAAGGTTTTTCCTTTGAAACCTCTTCTTTCATTTAGGGAATAAAATGTTAACTAATGATACAAAACAAACAAACAAACAAACAAAAAAACATAATGCCCTCACTTCTCTGCACATACCTCCATGGCCAATACCTTATTTTCCCTTTCTCCCCATAACTGCAGTTACTTACACAGATATTCTTCTTTCCTGGAACCACGTATCCCCCAAATTCTCAATTTTAATTGGGCATTCATTCCCAATGTTTAATTGTTAATGAATCCAATATTGCTGAGTCACACAGACGCTTCCTTTTTCACCTCATAAAAAATCATTCATTCAATAACTAAGCAACTTGGAAAAGAAAAGCAAAATGGGAAAACATGCCTGAAGCTTGGTCTAAGCTGGATTACTGCTCAGAAGACCTCTTTCTGAGGTCTTACTAAATTGCAAATTACTGCTCAGAAGAAAGCTTTCCATGTGCATTCTCTCTCTGGCAACATCTCCTGGGCTCTCTGACTCACCGTGATGGGATCTCTAAGAGGAAAGTCTCTGTGTGGAAGTCCTAATTCTTCTCTGGGAGTACGATGATGGTGTCTGTAGCTCTATGGCCAGGTATCATTCCTCTAGGCAAATATGGTCTCTAAAAGAATTCACCATGTCCCTGCTAGTTTGAAGTTGCACAAGTTGCTTTTTAAACTTTCCCTATTTTTGCTAGTGAGCATATTTTCTTCTTGTTACTTGCACCCATTTGCCATCATTTCCCTTTGAGACAGTGGTCTGGACTAAAAGGAAATTTTTTCTACCTGATTCTCTGTTCCCAGGAGACAATACTGTTAGTCAGGTGGATCCAGTTTTTCTTACTCCTCCTCCATGGACTCTCTTATCTTCCTAGTAACTTATCCCATCCACTGACTTAAAGTTCAGCCAAAAGTTGAAGTTGGCAGTAACCACCTGGTCAAGGTCACTTTCACTCCAAAGCACAGACATGGGGTAAGGATACAGTCTTGATTGTCAGCTTCAGAAATTTGCTGTTCTCCTCTTTAACAAATTGGAAAACTCTGTTCATTGGATATAAAACCATGGGCACTACACCATTTTTCTTGATGATACTTTGCCAAAACTATTAGGAATGTCAAGCTTGAAACATAAATCAGGACCTGTCATTTACTCCCTCACATAAAAAAAAGTTTATTTAATTATAAAAATATATTTAGATCTTTTTTTGCACCATGGACAGTGTCTAGCACTTTTCAGTGATTGCCTCAATTAAATTACCTCATGTTTTGACATTATTTATTTAATAAATCTATTAATATTTCTATTCAATTAAAACCTAAACAAGAAAGGTAATCTTTACATATTTTAAGTTTTTATTTTAATATCATAAATGCAACTGAATCTTCCTTTTTAACTACTTTCTAGTATGCATTTCACTAGTAATTACATTCACTATATAGCACTACCTTTACCAACATCCTTACCTAAACATTTCTATCACCTCAACAGAAACTCTGCACCCAATTAGCAATAACTCCCCATACCCCCAGCCACTGGAAACCTGTAATCTGCTATCTGTATTTAAAGATTTGATTTTTAAAGGTATTTTTTATAATCACTATCATAGAATGTTTGGCTTTTATATCTGGTTTAATACACTCATCATGATGTA
This sequence comes from Cabassous unicinctus, assembly GCA_029593785.1. NCBI lineage: Eukaryota > Metazoa > Chordata > Mammalia > Cingulata > Chlamyphoridae > Cabassous > Cabassous unicinctus. The sequence continues at coordinate 31,842 of JAQZBX010005703.1, forward strand.
TCCAATTATTTTACATGTAGCATATATCAGAGCTTCATTCCTTATTATGGCTAAATAACATTCCATAAATTGTAAATACCACATTGTGTTCAGTCTATCATCTATGGAAGCTCATGAAGCTCATCCTATTACAAGATCCTGTAGATGCTTCCCTAAATTATCTTCCAATATCTTTATGGTCTTGGCTGCTATACTTAGATCTTTCATCCATCTTGAGCTGATTTTTGTATAAGGTGTGAGATGGTGTACCTCTCTCATTCTTTTGGATATAGATATCCACTTTTCAAAGCATTTGCTGAAGAGGCCTTTCTCTCCCAGCTGAATGGACTTGGTAGCCCTGTTGAATATCAGTGGACTGTATATGCAATGATCTGTATCAGAATTCTCAATTTGGTTCCATTGGTCAGTATGTCTATCCTTGTGCCAATACCATGCAGTTTTGATCAATGTACTTTTGTTGTATATTTTAAAATCAGGTAATGTGATTCCTTGGATTTTCTTTTTCTTTTTAAATATGTCTTTGGCTATTCAGGGACCTTTGCCCTCCCAAATAAGTTTCATAGCTAGCTTTTCCAATTCAGTAAAAAGTGTTGTGATAATTTCTATTGGGATTGCATTGAATCTATAAATCATTTTTGGTATGATAGACATCTTAATGATGTTTAATTCTCCTGTCCATGAACAGGGAATATTTTTCCATTTATGTAGGCCTTCTTTGATTTCCCTTAACAGTGTTGTGTAGTTTTCTGCAAACAAGTCATTTACGTCTTTATCTATTTGATTCGTTTAGTTGCTATTGCAAATGGGATTTTTTTTCTTTATTTCCTCTTCAGAATGTTCATTATTAGTATACAAAAAGACTACTAATTTTTACACTGGACTTATAACCTGCCACTTTACAGAACTCATTCCTAAGTTCTAAACCTTTGTTACAGATTTTTCAAGGCTTTCTATATATAGGATCATATCATCTACAAATAGTGAAATTTTTACTTCTTCCTTTCCAATCTGGATACCTTTTATATTGTTTTCTTTCCTAAGTGCTCAAGCATGTACTTCTAACACAATGATAAATAAGAGCAGTTAAAGTAGGCATCTTTGTCTTGTTCCATATCTTAGAGGGAAAGCTTTTAGGATTTTACCATTGAATATTATGATGTTGAGGAAGTTTCCTTCCACTCCTATCTTTTGAAGTGTTTTTATCAGGAAAGTATGCTGTATTTTATTGAATGATTTTTCTGCACCTATAGAGATGATGTGATTTTTTTTTCTTTCATTTATATTGCGTATTACATTGGTTGACTTTATTTTGAAACATCCTTGCATACCAGTGATGAAACACAATTTGTCATGGTGTATAATTTGTTTGATGTGTTGTTGAATATGGTTATCAAATATTTTGTTGAGGAATTTAGCATCTAGGTTCATTACAGTGATTGTTCTATATTTTATCTTTCTTGTGGGGGCTTTGCTTGGCTTTGGTATTAAGGTGATGTTGGCCTCATAGGTTGAGCTAGGCGGTTTCCTCCACTTCTATTTTTTGGAAGATTTTCAGAAGGATTGGTGTTAGTTCATTCTGGAATGTTTGGTAGAATTCACGTGTGAAGACATCTGGTCATGGTCTCCTCTTAGATAGGAGGTTTTTAATGGCTAATTAAAATCTCATTACTTGTGATTGGTCTGTTCAGTTCATCAATTTCTTCTTTCATCAATTTAGGCTGCTTGTGTCTTTCTAGGAATTTGTCCATTTCTTCTGCCCCTTACTTATTTCCAGCTTCATTCCATTGTGGTCTGAGAAATTACTCTGTATATTTTCAAACTTTCTGAATTTATTGGAAGTTCTTCTGTGGCTTGTCATGTGGTCTATCTTGGAGAATGAGCTATGTGCACTCGAGAAGAATTTATATTCTGTTATATTTGGGTGTAATGTTCTGTATATGTCTATTAGGGCCAATAATATAATGTATTCTTCAAGGTCTCTGTGTCTTTATTGATCCACTGTTGAGATGTTCTGTATAATGGTTATAATGATGTATTTAAATCCCTCAAATTAATTATAAAGGCATCTCTTTGTCCACCTAAATTTGCCATTGTTCGCCTCATGTATTTTGAGGAGCTCTGGTTAGGTGCATAAAAGATTATGATTGTTCTTTATTCTTGATGGACTGTCCCCTTTATTAATATATAGTTTACTTCTTTGTCTATTACAATAGTTTTACAATAAAAGTCTATTTTGTCTGACATTTGTATAGATCCTCCTGCCCTTTTCTTATTATTGTTTACACGTAAATTTTTTTCCAACAATTCATTTTCAACCTCCTTGCATCCCTGGGTCTAAGGTGAGTTTCTTGTAGACAGCATATCGATGGATCATATTTCTTTATCCATTCTATCAATCTGTGCCTCTTGATTGGAAAGATAAATCCATTAACATTCAATGTTATTACTGTCAAGGAATTGCTTACATTAGCTATATATTCTTTAGATTTATTTATGCCATATGTTGTTTTTATTTCACTTTTTATATTTTTAGTTATTCTTACACTCTCCTCCAACTCTATCACTTCAGTTTTTTTCCCTTTAAACCTGCAGAACTCCCTTTAGTGTTTCTTGAATGGCAGGTTTCTTATTGACAAACTCTCTTAATTTCTGTTTATCTGTGACTATGTTGAACTCTCCATCATTTTTGAATGCCAGCTTTGCTGGATAGAGAATTCATGGTTGGAAGTATTTTCTTTTAGCACTTTAACTATGTCATACCACTGCCTCTTGCCTCCAGGGTTTCAGGTGAGAAATCAGCACTTACTCTTTTTGAGGTTCCCTTGTATGTTACAGATCTCGTTTCTCTTGCTGCTTTCAGTATTCTCTCTTTGTCTTGAGCATTGGCTAATTTGACATGTATATGCCTTTGGGTAAATCTGTTAGGATTTATACTATATGACTTATTATTCACTTCTTGGACATATATGTCCATATCCCTCAGCAGACTTGGGAAATTCTTAGCCATTATTTCCACCAACACTCCTTGTGCCCACTTTCCTTTCTCTTCTCCCTCTAGGATGCCTATAATGCATATGTTTGTGTGTTTTGTGTTGTCATACAAGCCCCTACCGGATTTTTTTTTCCCTTGGTATCTATTTGTTCTACTATCTGTCCAATTTTTAGCTGTACTGTCTTAAGCACGGCTGAGTCTTTTCTCTGCCTTTCTAATCTGCTGTTATATGCTTACAGTGTATTTTAAATTTATTGCATTGTACCATTCATTAGCATTATATCTGTTATCTTTTTAGGTGTATCTACAGTTTCTTCACTATGCTCCCCCAGGGTGTTATTATTATCCTTTATCTCTTCCTTCACTTCTTTAAGTTGATTCATGATATTTTTTTGGTCATCCTTGATTAGTTCCTCCACATTCTGCATCTCCTCTTGTTTTTCAGTTTGTTCATTAGACTAAGCCTTGTCTTCCTGTTTCTAAGTATGGCTTGTAATTTTTTGTTTGTGTCCAGGTATCTTTTTATCTTGATGGGCTTATTTGGTTGGTTACTTTGTTTTTCTACATTAGGATTGTATTTTGTTGTGTTTTTGTGTATGGTAAGATTAATTTTTGATACTTGGTTCCTCTTATTCTATATCCTTGCAGGTGTTTGTGTTCTTTTAAAAAAAATTAGGACTGGAGAAAAGGAAAGAAATTAGCTGAGAAAAAGAATAATAGTAATAATAATGCAAAAAATGTAGACAACAAACCATACAAGACCTAGGAAACTAAGTATTGTGAGTTGAAATAATCATAAATAATTCCAATGCATAAGAATAAAAAAGAGATTGAAGAGAAAAAATGAAAAAAGAAACAAAATATAAAGAAAAAATAGAATGAATTTAAAGGCTGGATAAATGAGTAGGAAAAAAAAAAAAGCAAGAAACAAAATAGAGAGGAAATAAAATAGAATGAATTAAAAGACCAGACAGATGAGAAAAGAATAGAAGAGAAAAAGGAGATTGAGATAAAGAAAACTTGAAGACCCAAGCCAGGTGGTAGAATGAAAGAAAAGCAACAGAAGTCAGATGATAGAATATTGAAGGAAAAAATAGAAATAAAATAGATTGAAAAAATAAGTAAAAGAAAAAATGGAAACAAAAAAGGGAAAAAAGAAAGAAGAAACAAAATAGGAAAAAAAAATAGGAAAAACAACCTTCCCTCTTAGGCCCCTAAGGACCTTCTCAGGCTACATGTGCTCATCAGTTAATCAACTTGCAGCCTGCATTCACAGGTTATGTATCCTGTTTTAGCAAATAAAACAATGGAAAAAGAACCCCCCCCCCAAAAAAATGAAACAAAACAATAGAAACTCACTCTATATGTTCCCTATCATAAGGGTCTAGCTGTGTGCCTTACCTCTCCCTGGATCCTTTCTCTTAGATGGTACCTGGACCTGAACAAAGGACCATCTACTTGGAAAGCATGAATTTCTTCAGTGCTAGAGCAGCTCCATAGACTTAATAGACTTTAAAACTTATCTGGTACTTTCTGCCCCACTTAGATGTGTTGGACTCTAACAGTTTTCAGGGGCTGGGCTAACTTGGTGACTGTCTCTACCCCCTCCCTGACCAATTTCATCTCTTTCAGGGCAGCTAGTTGTGACAGCCTGCCTGAGCAGAGTCCCCCTCCCCTCTCCCTAAGGCCATTTCTTTGATAGCTCATATCCACCCTGATTTTCAAAGGGGGCTCAGGTCACCAAACCCACAGAAAGGAAACCACTTTCCACCCCTTGCCAGACATCCCTTCCTTGCAGAGAATCCTCCCACCCACTCAGCTGTCCGGTGAGATCCAGGGATTCCATGAAGGTTATTTTTCATGATGGTGATGCTTACTGACCTGCCATTTCCAGCCACAAGGCCAAAGAATTCATGGTTTCCTTTGAGCTCTTTGTCTTTCTGTTCAGCTACCTCTTGAATGATGCCCTGCAGCCTCCTACTCTGTGGATTCCCAAAACATCCCTGGACCCTTCTCTGTTATTTTTCGTGAAAGAGCTGAGAAGTACCCACCTACATTGAAGCAAGCTTCCCAGAACTCCTCCTATATCTTTTTCTTGCCTTTTCAAGATTCTAGAGGATGCTCCCAACACTTACCACAATGACCCCTTCCATCTCAAAAGCCAGTAATGAATGATTAAGAAGTTCTCATAACACATCTCTATGACACTGACTTTTCTACCTTTCTCCTCAAGATTTTAGGTCCATTCTGATTTTATTGCAGCTACACAGATAATCCAAGAAATTTTCCCTAGTTTATGCTCAGCTCAGTAGCCACCTTATCTCCATCAGCTGCTTCATTGCCTTTACCAGGTAGTCTAACTTACTCCCAGGTTCCAGAGACTAAGAGTTGACATCTATAGGTGGCCATTATTCTGTCATCCATAATATGTGATGCAATTTTGGCCAACTTGATGCAACCTGAAATGTTTTAGATGGATCTTCTAGGAACACACATAGTTTCCAAACTTAAAAAAAGACAGACATACAAAATAATGTTGAGCAAAGTAAGTCAGATTCAAATTAATATACATTATATTACTCAATTTATCCAAAATCAAATTGTGAATATAATTAATAACACTGAGGTGTATGCATTAAAATGGTTAAAATGGGAAAATTTGGATAGGTAGACAGATAGCTACACAATGATGATAAAAGATAGATAGATAGATAGATAGATAGATAGATAGATAGATACTGTAACCCTAGATCTGTGATGTGTGGATTTATTAAACCTTAATTTCTGTAAGCTGTTGTGTGCTAGTTTGAGTCTTTTTTAGATCCCAGAAAATTATTTTCTTATATTGGTTAATTGCTCTGGTGATAGGACAATTTGACTGTATTGAATTCAGTTCAGAGTTTTTGATTTGAGTACTTCAGTGACGTGTGACCCAGGATGCATCTCAGCCCTCTTGCTGGAGTCCTTTATAACAGAAGAAACATATAGAGACATACAAAGTGATCTGTCTTTTACCCTGCCATGTGAGAGAAGACTCCAGGATGGCCTGCAGCTGCAGAAAGACAGAGAAGCCGTGAGAGGTTGACAGAGAGGCCAGAAGTTGGCATTAGTGGAGCAGCCAGAAGCTGAAGAAACAAGGCTGGTGGAGAGATGAGCCATATGCCTGAATGTCCACAACTGAGCTCAGGGAGAAAGTGAGCCTGGAGTGAAGGCAGAGACTGGCTGCCATTTTACCTTGCACCATGGCAGGAATCCAGGATTGCCAGTAGCTGACCCTTGGTGAGACAGCATCTGTAAATGATGCCTTGATGTGGACATTTTCAAAGCATTGGAACTGTAACATCTTGCCCTAATGAATTCCCATTATAAAAGCCAACCCATTTCTGTTTTTGCTTGTTTGTTTGTTTGTTTTACATTGATAGTCTTTGGCAAACTAAAGCATATTTTCTTTGGCTTTTCTTTTACTTGAAGGTGACTTCCATCTCTGGCTAAATTCACTATTCATGACACAATTTAGAAGTTTCTAAATTTTACCACTTAAAAAATATGGACCTTGTGTTCTAGAATTAATTAAGTCAATGTCTACTTAATGAAAACAGTCAAATTTTACTTAATTTTAAACATTGATGATAACTATACTTGAATAAATTCCTTGACAAATTATAAGAGCTCAGAGAAGAGTTATTAAAATAGACAAAAATCCAAGGACATGCTAAAGGGGAACCTCATAAAGTACAAGAAAAGTATTTTCTGCATAAAAATAACAGTGGCCATGAAACCAATGTCCAAATGCACAGAAACCTGGCAGAGGTACAGCAACATCACTTCATGCCATCTCTGCTGGTAACCAGGTAGTTAGCAGAGATAAATATCTCTGGTTAATCACCATCTCAGTTCAACACTCACATTTGGGAAGGGGAAAAAACTTGCCAAAAGAATGGTTTTAATGCCACAAAACTTCTTTCTTTTTCCAATTCCTAATTCTCTGTTGTCTATTTGCATTCGAAGTATCTCATCTTCAAGTAAGATACAAGAACTCCTGTTACCATTACTAGAATGGGAAAATTAAAGAATATATTACAGAACAAGTCAATCAAAGGAAAGGCAATATAGACATTAGGATACCTGATAGCAGCAGAGAAGCAAGAAATTTTCCAGCTTTGGTAATCAATGAGCCACACATGAGTTCCCTGGACATAGAGAGGTATCTGGAAAGATAAAAAAATATAATTTGCCTTAGTCTTAGAATGGTGAGCTGGAAATAAGGGGCCATAGAGAATATTTATATCTGGGAGAGCCTTGATATTCTGGAGTCAAATTTCCATAGCTTCTCCTTAAACATATACTTTAACTTGAACATTCTTTTCAAAATATCTCTTCAGAGTATTGTGGGAAGATGGCATCAGATTGGGCAGGCAAGATCAATTCTTTCACGAAAACAATGAAGAAACAGCCAAAAGCTACCTGAAGAACAGCTTTTGTATTCCAAACAGTGTTGTATTCCAAAAATACAACACTTTTTTTAATGTACTTTTATCTTTTTTAATTTGTTACAAAACATCCTTGATGTGCTTACTATTTCAGTTCCCATTATTTTTTTCCTTTAAAATTAGGAACAAATTGACCATATCTGTTCCTCCCCTTCAGATATTTAATCATTGACCTAAGAAAGGCTTTGTGGGTCAGCATGACAGGAAATTGCTAAAAAGTTCCCAGGAGATTGAGGGACAGATATGAAGACCCTGAAACAACAAACATTATTTAACAAATCCCCAAGGTGGCTGGGAAGAGCTAACCTCCCCCACCTCCAAGATATTAAGCTAGGGTAAAACCCCTGGATCACTGAAGCTGACTGAGAAGGGGAATAGTCATCTTCCACCCTATCAGTTGTTTTATTGGAAAGGGAGGGTGATTCAGGTGATTTTCTTCAGTGAATTCAGCCAGGTGAGCTCTCTTTGAATCTCCATTCTTGAGATTCAATCCTAGAACACGAGAAAGTCAAGCATGAAACAAATCTATGGAAAAGTGTGCTGATTATTGCCATCTGCTGGCCAGTCTGGAAATTGTATGGAAAAAACTGTTTTCAGTTCTCTCTCTATCCTAACCACTGTGATAAAATCTGTGCAACGTTTGTGAGTTCCTGGTCCAATTTTGATAACTTAAGCTGAGCAATTTTAAAAATTCAGAATAAGTGGAATCAAATATCATAAAAAAGCTGTGAAAAAATAGGCAAGAGAAAGTAATTGGCCAGCAGAATTAATTCACCAATATGTTCAAATGCCTAGGCATCAGCAAAAAATTACAATCAATACTAAGACAGAGGAAGAGATGGCTCAGCCAAAGGAACAAACCAAATATTCTGAAGAGATACAGGATTGCAGACAATTAATCAGTGATAATCTCACAACTTTCCTAAATCAATTAAAAAATTTTGAAGAAAAGATGATTAGAGATAAATGATATTAAGAAGACACTGGCTTGCTTCACTCAGCATAAGTTCCTCAAGATTCATCCAAGTTATCCCATGTGTTTGTATCCCTTCTTATAGTTGGGTAATATTCCATTGTATGCATACACCACATCTGTGTCTCTCAAGAACATGGGCAGTTCCTAATAGGGGAGGACCAACCAGTGTGTCAAGCCTTCAGTGTTGTTGCAAGTAACTATGAATCGTGTCCTTCAAAGAGTGAATACTGGTGGCCACTGTGGGCTTCGAGGGGAGTGGGAGGGAGAAGTAGAATAGATGGAAAAGGGGTATTTAGGGAGCAATGGAAGTGTTCTGCATGATCTTACAATGTTCGATACAGGCCATGTTAATTTCAGCAAAAATTTATAAAAGTGTATGGTCTAAAATGTAAACCATAATGTAAATCACTGTCCATGGTTAGTAGCTATGTTTCAATTTTTGTATATCAGTTGTAACAAATGTTCCATCTGTATATAAAAAAGTTTTTAATATAAGAGGGGGTAAAGGGGAGAGGATGTTGGGTATATAAGGGTCCCCTATATTCTGTAGATGACTTTACTGTGACCTAAAACTACTTTAAGGACAAAATGAAAAATTTTTAAAAAACTGGGGAAGAAATGTAAGAAAATGTCATTGTGAATACAGTACAACAGATATTACAGTGATGAAAAGCAAAACATCAAAAATATTTTAATATTTTTCATATTTTTAATACCCAAATTTTATTTTAATTTACTTTTTATTTTTCTAAGTTATTATGTATTTTATTTCTTATGTTTAAACTTATTATTATTATATTGTTTTCCTATTAATTATATTTGGCAATGGTCTTGGCTTCATTTTTGAAAAAGTTTCAACCACAGAGGGGTTACAGTGTGATCGGAGAATATCATTATTGTGGGGTGTCAGTGATGGGGAATACATGGGAAGAAGTTCAACTGGGTATATATATAAGGTACATAAATGTATTCAAATATCCATGGGGCATTGTCACAGTGGATAGAGATTCACAGAATAACCAAAAGAATATTGAATTCCCATCCTGAAGAGCTCTGCCACATTCTCTAATGGAGCAGCAATAGTCCCCCAAGTGCAGTGACAATGACTGGCAAAGGAGGATGTTCCATTAATGGGCCCTGATATTTATGACTATGCTTGTGAGCCTTTTCTCTTGAAATTGAAACTTAGCCTAGTGTTGAGGGATGCCTAAGAGTTGCCTCCTGAGAGCCTCCATGTTGCTCTAATGTGGCCTCTCTCTTCGCCAAACTCAGTACATAAATGCATTGCCTTGACCCTAGCATGGTACATGACTCCCAGGGATGACCCTTCCTGGCACCAAGGGATTACTACCAAACACCAACTAACAATACAACTAGAGAAAGACATTGAATAAAGGGGGTAAAGGTAAAGAGAAATGAGTTTGTATGTCTAAGAGACTTCAGAGTGAGTCAGGAGGTCACCCCAGAAGTAACACTTATGTACATCTCAGCAGGATCTGATAGACTGCCAAATAGATACTACCCCAAATAATGGGGCTCCTGAGGGCTCTGGAGGCACCCAGATCCTATGGTCATGACAGATAGCTCTGGAGTTTGGTGCCTTCCCAGTGGGCTTTAATTTGGTGTTTGTGCTCCTGAGTGTGACTGAGTTGGACTCAGTTGTGACTTCTCTACCCCTGCCTCTTCTGTCCTTTCCATTTGAGCCTATAGTTGATTCTGGTGTTAATAAGTGTGCATCCAAGATACTTGAATCTTTGGGCTGTCCAGGTGCCTGCTGGGCCCTGAGCTTCAGGGGAGTTGCAGCATCTACTCTCCACTTCATTGGATTCACCCAGGACAGCTTAAAAAATGGTTAGGATGGGCAACCAACATACCAAGCACCCGAAAGAGTCTACAACTGCAAGCAAGAGAGCCCCATCCATCAGCTATATGGAATCGAAGCTCCCTTTCAATTAGAGGTGGAGTGGGCATCACCATCCTAGAATACTCAGGATTGGGAAATAAAATATGGACTAGAGTGGACTTACTGGTATTCTACTATAGACTTATTGTGGTTCTAGAAATGGAAAAATTATATAATTGATGTGGAGACAGTGGCCACTGGAGGTGCTGAAAACAAAGAGGGGGAAAAAGAGGTGTAATAAGGGGTCACTTTCAGGATTTGGAATTGTCCTGAATGACATTGCAATGACAGATATAGGTCACTATATATTCTGCCATAACCCACAGAATTGAGTGGGAGAGAGAGTAAAGCACAATGCAAACTATAATCCATGCTTAGCAGAAATGCTTCAAAATGTGTTTATCAATTGCAATGAATATGCCACACTAAAGAAAGAAGTTGTTAATGTGGGGAAAATTGGAAGGTGTGGGGTCTGGGTCATATGGGTATCCCTTATTTTTTTTTTAGGTATCATTTTATGTAATCTAAGTAACTTTTAGAAAAAATAAGAAAATTTATTTTAAAAAAGAAGACACTAGGGGAACATACTGAAGAAATCAGTATAACAGCTCTGATGGTGATGAATGGCATCATGAAAGAAATAAAAATTTATGCTTGAAATACATAAAAGCAGATTTGAATGCGCAGAGGGAAAAAATAGTGATGTTGAAGAGAGTACATCTGAAATCAGACCGATAATAGAACAGATACATAAAAAGATAGAAAAAATGCAGCAGGGGCTTGGGGAAATGAATGACAACACGAAACACATAAACTTTTAAATTATAGGCATCCCAGAGGAAGAAGAGAAGGTAAAGTGGGCAGAAGATGTGTTGGAGGAAATAATGGCTGAAAATTTCCCAAACTTTTCGAGAGACATGAATGTAAATGTACAGGACATGCAGTGCATTCTAAACAGTAAAAATCACAACAGTCCTACTCTGAGACATATACTTAACAAATTGTCAAACGCTCAAAATAAAGAGAGCACTGAAAGTAAGATAAAAAAAGAGATCTATCACAATCAAGGGAAGCTCAATAAGATTAAAGGCTGATTTATCATCTGAAACCATGGAGGTAGGAAGGCATTGATATGACATAGTTAAGAGGGTTAAAGAAAAACACTGTCCTCCAAGAATTCTGTATCCAGAGAGTTGGCATTCAAAAATGTGGAAGAGCACAATATATTCACAAGTAAAGAGAGATTAAGAGAGATTTTTGGAATGGGGCAGAGCATTCTCCAGGAGAAACAGGGGTCTAGTGGAGAGCAGAAAGTGGTTTCTTTTAAGTGAATTTGACCAGCTGAGCCCCATTGAAGATCAGAGATTCCTCAACTGACCAGTATTGAGGTGACTTCAGGGAAAGGGGAGGGGGATCAGATCAGGCAGGCTATAACACCCACCTGATGTTGGAGAGAGAAGAAATAAATAGACATGTGCCTTAACAGCTTGGCATGGCAAGTATTTAGAAGCTTAAACTGTCTGACGGAAAAGGGGCAGATAGGGCCAGATAAGCTTTCTGAAGCCTGCTTAAGCTGTAGAGCCAGGGTAGCTCAGTGGAGATATTACTGGCTTGTATATACAAGGTCTCAGGTTCAGTTCCTGATTCTCTTTAAAGAAGTGATCCACAGAATGACCAGAGGGTTATCAGGTACCCAGTTGGCACCTTATGACAGGGAACATATAGACAGTTATTTTCTTCTTTTAGGTTTTCTTGTATTTTTTATTCTTTTAATTTTATAAGTCTCTTTTTAAAATTTTATTTACTAGAACCCACAGAGGACACAGTAAATGTTGATAGATTGATGAGCACGAGCAGCCTGAGAAGCTCCTTAGGGGTTTAAGAGGGAAGGCTGTTTTTCTTGGATCATTATTATTTTTATTGTTGTTGTTGTTTTGTTTCTTGTTTGTACTCTTTTCCCTTTCATTTTCTCCTCATATTTCTTTTACTCATTTTATCTACCTACTTTATTTATTTAATTTCTTTTGTTTCTCTGTCTTCTGTTTTCTATTCTTTTTCTTTGATTTCACCTCTCTTTCTTTTGCTTTTTTCCCCCAATTCCTCTCCACTAGTCAGTCACTCCAGCCGTTTAATTCATTTATTTTTTCTCTATTTTGTTCCTTTTTTCATTTTTCTATTCCATCATATTTTTTCTCATTCCTTTATGCATTTTTAATTTTTTACCCATATTATTTATTTTCCTGGCTCTAGAATGGTTCCCCTTCTACCTTTATTATTATTATTATTATTATTATTATTATTATTACCTTCTTCTTAACTCTCGTCTCTACTCAGGTATTAATTTTTTTTCAAGGGAACACAGGAAACTGCAAGGACATACAAGAGGAACTAAGTGACAAAAAGGAACCTTAATACATGCACACACAGAAAAAAACATAAAAACCCCTAGAGATGAAAGAGAAGCTAACCAAACAAATAAGCGTATTAAAAGAAGCATATGCCTAGACACCAAAAGAAAATTACAAGCCATACTAAAAAACAGGAAGACATAGACCAGCATAATGAACAAACCAAAAAACAGGAGGATATGCAGAATATGGAACACCTAATCAGGGATGTCCAAACAAATATCATGAATCAACTTGAAGTGGAGTAAGAAATAAAGAATATTAAAAAGACACTGGGGCCACATGCTGAACAAATAATAAACATGCATAAAGAGATAACGGAGATGGTGATAAACGGCATAATGCAAGAAATAAAAAATACACTGAAAACCATAACATCATATTTGAACAAGCAAAGGATGAATTAGTGATGTTGAAGGCAGTATTATCTGAAATCAAACAGATAGTAGAATAGATAGATAAAAAGATAGAAAAAGTCCAGCAGGGACTTAGATATTGAATGACAACATGAAATGCACAAATATATGCATTATATGCATTCCAAAGGGAGAAAAGTAGGGAAAGGGAGCAGAAGGAGTGTTGGAGGAAATAATGGCTGAAAATTCCCCAAATCTTTTGAGGAACATGGACATACGTGTCCAGGAAGCACAGCCTAACCCAAATAGTATGATTCCGAAAGGCCTAACTGAAAGCACAACTTGTCAAATTGTCCAATGCTCAAGATAAAGAGAGAATGCTGAAAGCAGCAAAAGAAAAGAGATTTATCACAAACAAGGGAAGCTTGATAAGATTAAGTCCTGATTTCTGCTCTGAAACTATGGAGTCAGGAAGGCAGTGGTATGACATAGATAAAGTGCTAAATTAAAAAAAAAACTCCAGGCAAATGAGTGAGCGTTCAAAATAGTCACAAATAAACAGAAATTAAGGGAGTTTGTCAAAAAGTAACCAGCCCTTCAAGAAATACTAAAGGGTGTTCTGCAGGCTGAAAGGAAAATATCAGAGAGAGAGGGTAGGAAGAGATTGTAGGAAAGAATGTTAATGGTAAGAATAATTAAAAAGTTAAAAAGAGAAATGAAAACAACATATAGCCTACATAAACCTAAAGAAAGTATGGTTAATGTAAGTAATTGCTTGACAGTAATAACAATGAATAATAATGGATTAAACTTTCCAAACAAGAGACACAGATTGGCAGAATGGATAAGGAAATAGGACTCATCTATATTCTGTCTACAAGAAACTCACCTAAGACCCAGGGACACAAGAAGGCTGAAAGTGAATGATCAGTAAACAATTTTACATGCAAACAATAACCAAAAAAAGGTAGAAGTAGCAATATTAATATCAGACAAAATAAACTTTAAATGCAAAACTTTTGTAGAGACAAAAGAGGACACTATATATTAATAAAAGGAGTATTTACCAGGAAGAAAGAGCAATTATAATCATTTATACACCTATCAAGGGTCCTTCAAAATACATGAGGAAAACATTAAGAGAAATAAGTGGAGAAATAGCTGCCCCTACAATTATACTGGGGGAGTGTAATACACCATTTTCACCATTAAACAGAACATCTCCCCATAGGATCAATAAAGAAACAGAGACCTTGAATAATACATTAAAGAATCTAGACCTAATAGACATATACAGAACATTATACCCAAACACAGCAGTATATACCTTCTTCTTGAGCACACATGGATCTTTCTGCAGGATAGTCCACATGCTAGGCCACAGAACAACTACCAATGAATTCAGAAAGATTGTAATTATGCAAAGTGATTTCTCTGACCACAATGTAATGAAGTTGGAAATAAGCACAAAGATATGGAAGTTAAAAAACACACGCTTAGACAATCAGTGGGTCAAGGAGAAAATTGTAAAAGAAATCAGTTAATACATTGAAACAAATAAAAATGACAACACAACATATCAAAATCCTATGGAATGCAGCAAAAGTATTACTGAGAGGAAAATTTATATACATAAAAGCATATAATATAAAGAAGAAAGAGCTAAATGAAAACCTAACTGCACACCTGGAGGAATTAGAAAAAGAATAACAAACTAATCACAAAGCAAGTAGAATGAAGGAAATAAAGATTAGAGCATAGCTAAATGAAATTGAATATAAGAAAGCACTAGAAAACTTAACAAAACCAAAAGCTTGTTCTTTGAGAAAATTAATAAAATTGACAAACACTTTGCTAGACAAACAAACAAAAAATAGAGGAGATGCAAATACATAAAATAAGAAATGAGGAGGGAATATCACCACTGACCTCACAGAAATAAAGAGTATCATAAGGGGATACTTTGAAAAATTGTAAGCCAACTTAGAGTTAATGGACAAATTCTTAGAAACACACAAACAGCCTACATTGAGGAAGAAAAATTTGATGAGCTCAACAAACCAGTCTCAAGTAATAAGGTTGAATTAGTCATTGAAAACCTTCCAACAAAGAAGAGCCCAGGACCAGATGGCTTCACAGGTCAAATCTACCAAATATTTTGGAAAGAATTATAACCAATCCTGCTTAAACTCTTCCAAAAAATGGAAGTAGAGGGAATGTGGCTTAACTCATTCTATGATGCTAACATCACCCTAATACCAAAGCCACACCAAAGGGCCACAAGAAAGGAAAACTACAGGCCAATCTCTGAAAAGAATCTGGATGCTAAAATTTTCAGCAAAGTATTTGTTAATTGTATTCAACAACACATGAAACGAGTTATACAACATGACCAAGTGGGTTACATTGCTGGTATGCAAGGATGTTTCAACATAAGAAAATCAGTCCATGTGATGCACCACATTAACAGATCAAAAGAATATGCAAATATGTAGAGATATTTAGTAATCATGAAATTACATGATCATATCTATTGAGGAAGAAAATGCATTCAACAAAATACAGCACCCTTACCTGAAAAATAAAACTCTTCAAAAGATAAGAATTGAGGGAAACTTGCTCAACATGATAAAGGGTATATATGAGAAAACCACAGCTAAAGTCATATTCAATCATGAAATGCTAAAAGCTTGCCTTTTAAGATCTGGAACAAGACAAGGATTCCCAATGACACCACCTTATTTAACATTGTGTTAGAAGTACTTCCTTGAGCACTTAGGCAAGAAATCAAACAAAAGACTTTTAAATTTGAAAGGAAGATGTAAAAATTTCACTATTTGCAGATGACAGTATCCTATACATAGAAAGCCTTGTGAAATCTACAACAAAGCTTCTAGAGCTTATAAATGAGTTCTATTAAGTGGCAGGATATAAGAGCAATGCAAAAAAAATCAGTAGTATTTGTGTATAGCAATAATGAGCAATCTGAAGAGGAAATAAAAAATCATTTAGTATAGCAAATAAAAGAATCAAATACCTAGCAATAAACTTAATTAAAAATGTAAAGGATTTATACACAGAAAACACACAACATTGTTAATGGAAATCAAAGACCTAAATAAATTTAAGAATTTCCCTTGCTCATAGATAGGAAGATTAAAATCACTAAGATGTCTATCCTACCAAAACAGATTTACAGATTTAATGCAATCCCAATAGAAATTAACAGAGAATTTTTTACTGAATTGGAAAAACTAACTAGTAAATTTATTAAGAAGGGCAAGGAGCCCCAAATGGCCAAAGACATATTGAAAAAGAAAAATGAAATAGGAGGAATCACACTACCTGACTTAAAACATACTACAAAGCTACAGTGGCCAAACTGCATGGTATTGGCACAAGGATAGACATACTGACCAATGGAACAGAACTGAGAGTTCTGATATAGATCCTTGCATATACAGTCAACTGATATTTGACAAGGTCACCAAACCCACTCAACTGGGAGACAATGATTTCTTCAAAAAATGGTGCTTGGAGAAGTGAGCATCCATATCCAAAAGAATGGGAAAAGACCACCAGCTCATGCCATAAAAAATCCTAAGATGCATCAAAGATCTAAATATAAGAGCCAAGAACATAAATATCCTTTATGAAAATGCAGGGAAGCATCAACAATATCTTGTAGCAGGATACAGTTTCATAAATTTTACACCCAAAGCATGAGGAACAAAAGAAAAAAAGTAGATAAATGTGATCACCTCAAAATTAAAAACTTTTGCGCTTCAACGTAGTTTCTCAAGAAAGTGAAAAGGCACACTATACAATGGGAGAAAATATTTGGTATCCATATATCTGATAGGGCCTATAAAGAAATCCAACATCTCAAAAATAAAAAGACAATCCATGTAAACAATCAACAAGTGATTTGAATAGACACTTCTCCAAAGAAGAAATGCAAATGGCTGAAAAGCACTTGAAAAGATGCTTAATATCACTAGCCTTTTGAGAAATGCAAATCAAAACTTCCATGAGATATAACCTTATCACCATCTTGGTGTTTATTAAAAACAGATCACTACAAGTGTTGGAAAGGGTATGGAAGAAACAGAATTCTTATCATCTGCTGGTGGGAAGGTAACATGGTGCTGCTTTTATGGAGGACAATTTGGCAGTTCCTCAGTAAGCTAACTATTGAATTGCCATATGATCCAACAATCCCACTGCTGGGTATATATCCAGAAGAAGTGAAAGCAGGAACATGAACAGATACATGCTCACCAATGTTCACTTCTGCAAAAAGTTGAAAAATTCAAATGTCCATCAACAGATGATTGGATAAGCAAATTGTGGTATATACATACAGTGGGATATTACTCATCTGTAGTAAAGAATGCATTATTAACTGAGGGGATAACATGCATGAATCTTGAAAACCTTATATTGAGTGAAGTAAGCCAGGCACTGAAGGACAAATACTACATGGCCTCACTGATTAGAATTATGCAAATTGAGCAGACTCACAAAGCTAGAGTCTGGAAGACAGGTTTACATGAAACAGAAAGGTTGTGACCCATTGCCCATAAGGGCAAAATCTATAATAAGGTGGAAGGTTGTAGTTGTGCAGTGGATGGACATGACATTGGTGCAATGATGCTATTGGGTTCAGCATTGCTGATCTGTGAGAGGGGTAGGATGGGGTGGTTGTGTTGGACTCTCCATGGAGCTGGGGGAGGTTCAAGGGAAAAGCAGGTAAACTCTGCGGAATTGCGAGTTTGTGGTTAAAACTACAACATTGGGAATGTTCTTTTGATAAATATGACAGGGGAGGATTACTGGTGAAAAGTGTTGGATGCGGAAGGGTGTACATACAGGACAGGGTGCAACTGGGGCAGGCTTCTATGGAATATGTAAGTGTCCAACTTGTCATAGTGTGTTCTATCAGTTGGAGGAGACACACACACACAAAAAGAAAATATTAAACTCCCATCCTGTAGAGTCATGCTATGCTCTCAAATAGAGTTTCTTGAGAACAGAGGCAGTGCCTAATAAAAGCAAACAGACCAATATATCAAGCACTCAACATTATTCCAAGCAGTATTGAATCTAATTCTTCAAAAAGTGAAACTTAGTGTTTATCATAGGTCTCAAGGGGAAGAGGAGGGAAGAATAGAATAGATTGAATATAATACATTTTTAGGGCATTAGAATTGTTCTGCATGATCTCACAAAAATGGATTCAGGCCATGTTAAGTTTCATCAAAATTTATAAAAGTGAACATCTAAAAGGTAAATCATAATGTAAACCATTCATCATGGTCAGTAGCAATGCTTCAATATTTGCATATCAGTTGAAAAAAAATTACCATCTTTATGTAAAATGTTATTAATATGGGAGAGGGGAAAAAGGGGAGAGCATTGAGTATATGGGAATCCCCTATATTCTCTTCATGACTTTTCTGTAACCTAAAACATCTTTGAAGATAAAATGAAATAAGGAAAAGACACTGGGGGACTAAAAGGAAGAAAATCTCACTGTACATACAAGACAACAGAACTTACACCAATGAAAAACATATTGTTTATATTTATATTTATTTTTTAATTTTTTATTATGAATTTTTTTCTATGTATATGGTATTTTTAAGACTATAATTATTATTTCCTTTTCTTATTATTTTTATTTGGTTAATTTCTTGGCTTCCATCTTTGGAGATGTTTAGGTGACAGAATGGTCACAACTTTGGCATGGAAGAATACTGTTGTGGTGTGTTAGGGATGGGGGTACATGGGAGGGGGTTCATCTGGGGCAAGCCTCTAAGGTATATGAATATGTTCAAGTGTTGATGGGGCATTGCCAAGGATGCTTGAGATCCACACAATAACCAAAAGAATATTGAATTCCCATCTATCCTGGGCAGCTCTGCTACGTTCTCTAATAAGTCAGCAAGAATCCCTCAAGTACAGGGCTGGTGTCTAGTGTAGGAGGATGTCCAGTGCACTAAGCCCTTGATATTGATGATTGTACTTATGAACTTTTTTTTTTTAAATTGAAGCTTAGTTTAGCATTGTATGTTGCCTAAGATTTACCTCCTGAAGGCCTCCTTGTAGCTTAATTGTGGCATCTCTTTTTGCCAAACTCACCATAGAGCCACACTACCTTACCCCCTGGGAATGAGCCTCCCTGGTGCTGAGGGATTACTCCCAAGAGCCAACTAGCAACACACCTGGAAAATCCTTGACCATACCTGGAAAAGGGTAAACACAAATGTGTTCTTGCTGTTGAGATTTCAAAGTGAAATGGGAGCTCATTCCAGAGCTTACATATATTCAAGACTCTTAAATCTTTCGTGTATCCCTGTGCCAGTTGGTTCCTGAATCTCAACAGAGTGGCAATGCCTATTCTCCAGTTCATTGGTATAATAAAATTATGATGATGGACAATGCCCATCCCAAAGAACAGAGAGTCTGCAACTGCAAGCAAGAGATTCTATCCATCTGCTCCATGGGATCTAAGGCCCTCTCAGAGTGGTCATGACCATCTCAAACTCCTCAAGATCGTGGAATGAACAATGGACTAAAATAGACTTCCTGTTTTTCTAGTGTAGACTTATTGTTATTCTAGCAATGGAAGAACTTTTATCATTGATGTGGAGGCAGTGGCCACCAGAGGTTCTGATTAGAGGGAGAGTTAAAAATAGGTGTCACATGGGGGCATTTTCAGGACATTGGAATTGTCCTGCATGACATTACAATGATGGATACAGACCACTATATATTTTGTCAAAACTTATAAAATTTCATGGAAAAGAGTGACTTGCAGGAATCTGTCCTGCTAAGCCTTGCGGTGGTCTGTCTGGCAGAGCCCTTGATGGTGCAATGAAATTTCTCTGAACATGGAGGTTGAGAGAGGCCAGGGGAAGAACAGCTGAATAAGCTGTTCTCTTGATCTGATCCCCGGTACCCTTTTTATTCAGGATTTTTTCACAGTCAAGGTCAGGGAGAATGTGCAGGGGAGCAGGCATTTATCAAGGGATGTAAATAATCTAATAAGAATTCCAGGCTGATAATGGGGAAGCAGGATTACAGAAACATTTAGTGACATATTTAGGAGATAAGGTGGGAGATATGGGAGATAAGATAAGCAGGAACTGATAGTGGTGAATTCTTTGTGTGGGCAGAAAAACAGGCCTCCAAGCTAGTTCATAGATGTAAAGATCAGAGAATCCTCCAGACTCTAGGGGCACAGACAGAACAGGTGTTCTTGGTACACCTGCCTTGTCATGGTCTCCAAATCACGGCCTGATCTATCTGCAATTCCTGTGCCTGGTTAATATTTATTTGACCACAATAGGTTTTATATTTTCTTATAGCAGTTGCAGCATGTCCCTTATTCAGTATTCTTTGTGGCATTCTCTTCTTAATCATTCTTGGGCTTTGAGTTCTGTTATGATTTTTGAAAATCCAATGGACACAACACATTCTGTTTCTGTACTTCATAAATATGAAAAGGGATCCCACAACTATTCTCTATAAAAACCTGCACATGCCCTATATACTAGTTAGATTTATGTTTCTTCATATGATATATCCCTGAGGACATTATGTTTCATTCACTGGGCTCTGCTACATTGAATGTCAGATGACCTCAGATAAAAATGATTGGTTTCTATTCTCCCTGATGCTTTCCTGCAGCCTCTAGTGGGTTCTTCACCTAACCTGGATGATACCTTTAGAATGACTGAATTTCCTCCTGGGTGTTTGGTAATAGGGACTGAAGCTCATCTCCAGACAAGACCATAGGAAAGAGTCAGGCATTAGTCCCCCAGATAGGCTTAGGGACCCAAGGAAATAATCATGTCCAATCTACCTCAAAATTGCACAGAATGAGGGACAGGAGAAGAGAAGCTATCTACAGCTTTCCTTTAATTACTCATTACTGCATTTCCCTCTAGGACACTCATTAGCACATTTCCTTGTTGTTTCACCCCTGAGCCATCAATTCCCTTTGGAACCTGGCCAGGAGACAATGTAAATGATCCCTGCTCACCCTTTGCCCAAGATACCATGTTGCATCAGGAAAATACAGCTTTTATCACTCCTCCTCTTCATGGATTCTGAAGTGTTTTGTAGTTCTAAAGTTCTAGCATCATTCCCATCCTTTGAAATAAAGTTTTCACCATATTTAAACCAACCAAGTCACATCTTCACTAGTCCCCTGGAACCCAAGGCTTTGACATGGGGTGATGATAAAAGCCTAGCTTTTCTGTCCAGAATATTGCTTTTCCTTTTTAACAACATGGATGACTATGCTCCATGGATATGAAACCATAAGTAGTTCACCCCATGATTTGATGATATTTTTTTCCCAATCAATTAGGAATGTCCTACCTTGTAATTTAAGTTAGGAAGTAACATTTTTCCTTTATTTAAAAATATTAGCTAACTGAAAGATATATATATTTTCTTTTTGCAACATTAGCTAAACTTAGCACATTTATAGGGACTTTCTCATTGATTTCTTACAAAAATCCATCTATAAAAGCAGTAATGCTAGGAATTCAATTCTACATTTGCAGAAACAGGTGGGGTTCAGAGGTTTAAGTATTCAACTAAAGTTTTGAATATAGTAAGATTTGGGACATTGCTGGGAACTCTAAAGATGTTTCCAGTTAGTCTCTTAGCAAGTGGATTTCAACCACGAAGGATTCTGGCACCCTGGTGTTATAGGGCAATGCCTACAGATATGGTATGGGAAAGTTCCCAACTTCAATAAGTTCTGTTTCAAAACAGAACCCATTTTCTCATTGATTTTTGTTACTATGGCACTATAAAGTACTGAAGAACATCCACCATACTGGCCTAGACTAATTTTTGTAACATGGCAGAATACAATGAATTTCCTACTCAACAGTTTCTAGCATTAAAATTACACAAGCCATAAATGCTTTCTTAGAATTTTTAAAAAACCTTAATTTTCACTGATATTTATTTCATTTCTTCTTTCATTGATTTTTATTTATTAATGAATGTGTGTGTTTACAGATTCCCACACCATCTTATTATTAACAATTTTCATTGGTGTGGTAAATTTTTATAATTGATAAAAGTACATTTTTATAATTGTACTATTAACTATAATGTCGATCTTAACTTAAGGTTCACATTTTCCATTTTGTAGTTTCATGATTTTTTTTATAAATTATATTATGGTACCACACACACAACCTAACATTTCCCAATTTAACCACATTCAGATACAGATTTCAGTGCTGTCAATTATGTTCACAATGTGCTAACATCACTACCATCCATTACCAAAATTTCCTATGACCTCAAAGGAAATAAGCATTTTAAACCTTAACTCCCCATTCCCTAGACCCAACATCTTCTTCTGCTAAACTGTATATCAGATTCTGAGTCTAAGATTTTTCTTATTCTAATTATTTCCTATCAGTATGGTCATACAATATTTATTTTTTTAGATCTGGCTTATTTCTCTTTACATAATGTCCTCAAGGTCCATTCATGTTGTCACCCCTATCAGAACCACATTGCTTTATAAAGCTGAATAATATTCCATTGTATCTATACATCATAATTTGTTTATCCTTTCATTGTTTGATGGACAATTGGGTGGCTTCCATATTTTTGCAATTGTGAATAGTACTGCTGTGAACTCAATGTGAAAATATCTCTTCACATCCTGCTTTCAGTTCTTTAGGTCTAAACCTAGAAGTGGGATTGCTGGGTCATATAGAAATTATATACTTAACTTTCGGAAGAACCACTGATGGTCGCTCCATTTGCATTCCCACCAACAATGAAAGAGTATCTTGTTTCTCCATAGTTTATAAACATTGTCTCATTTAAATTGTTGATAACTTTTTTATGTGATTAGTATTATTATCCCTTAACTATAGATGAGGGAGTAAAAACTTACAGAAGTTAGATAACTAGCTCAAAGCCACACAAGTGTTGAAAAGGAGGAGACAGGGCTTAAACCCAGAGCTATCTAAAGTTAGACTATTCCCTTAAGTATCACATATTGACTCAAGTGAATCATTATGTTAATAATAGTGAAACCTCAAAGAAATCAGCAGTCCTTTTACTTTAAACTCCCTCTCCTGGAACTCTGCTCTCTGAACCAGGAAAATCTGTCCCTGGTGGATGCAGCCTTAAAACAAACAAAGAAAAAGCTTCCAGTGATAACCCATGGTTTCCATAATTTAACACATCCTCTTCATGTCTTGGTATTTCTAATTAATTTTGTATTCTGATGAGAGGGAAATTAGTATTCCTAGATGATTTAAGTTTACACTTTTTAATTTTTAGTGATTTTGAGCATGTTTTAATATTTATAATTTATTTGGATATTTTTTGTCTGAATCATTGCTTCACAACCATTGATCATTTAACTTCTTAATTATTCTTTACTCTTATTAAAAACAATGTTTTAAATGTCTGCATCATTATGTTTTTTAGGGTCCTATACATTATACATTATATAAATGTT